>PVHY01028194.1:0-15469 GCA_004024945.1 Uropsilus gracilis | reverse complement strand
AAAAAAAAAAAAAAAAAAAAAAAAAAAAAAAAAAAAAAAAAAAAAAAAAAAAAAAAAAAAAAAAAAAAAAAAAAAAAAAAAAAAAAAAAAAAAAAAAAAAAGGGCCATTCTTACTGGTGTAAGATGATATCTCATTGTGGTTTTGATTTGCATTTCCCTGATTATTAGTGATGTTGAGCATTTTTCAATATGCCTGTTGGCCGTTGTTTGAAATTCAACTTGAAAGGTCAACATTTCATAGGCCCTCATCCATGCTGGGGAAGTTTTGTCTGTGCTGGCTTCCAGCCCTAACAGCAGCTGACAGAAACTTCGTGACCCCCAAAGTGGATGATATTTGGTCTTTTCTAGAATAATGCTGGCCCTTTATAGGATGACTCTGCTGGTCCCTAATCTGTGGTATGGCCCACCAGAGAGTCCCTTCCTCAGCATGTTCCTTCCTCTCTCTTTTTTTTTTTTTTGAGACTAGGTCTTGGTATTTTTGCCTGTGGAACCGCAGGCTCTCATTGCCCGGGGTACCACAGACTCAAGCAATCCCCAGCCTCAGCTTCCCAGGTAGCTGGGATGACAGGCGTGCACCACCGCGCCCAGCTATTTTTTTTGGAACTAGGTCTCGCTACGGGTCCCAGGTGGGACTCGAACCGCGATCCCTAAACCCCTGCCGCTTCATAGGCTGAAGCTTACAAGCACGAGCCACCGTGCCCGGCTGTTCCTTCCTCTTGCCCCTGCTTGAACCTTGTCAATGACAGACCCCGTGATAGAGCAGACGTGTGCTGCCTCCCAGTCTCTGCATGGGCCGCCCCGCATCGCCCGGTGCTGGGTACGCACCGGTCTCTGATTTCCCTGAATAACCCAGCTCAGATCGTCCTGGCTGTTCCCTTGCAGGGCAAGGTTACACCTGCGGTGGATGGAGCTGGGCAGTTATGCCAGAGTAAAAAAGCTGCTTTAAACTCATTCTGTGGAGGGGCATTATTGCCACCTGGTGGCCATTTCCTCAAATTGTAGTGTTGGTTCTTTCTAATTTTCTTGGTTAACAGTTATTGAGGAAGATGAGTGAGGAACCTCTTTGTGAAAACATTCTATTTTTATATTGGAGAGTTATTAATAGCAGTATTTGGTAACAGAAATGAGCACTTAGAGCAAGTGGAATGTTGGCCTATGTATGGGGAGAATATAACAAAACAGCTGTTTTATTTATTTGATTGTTTATTTTTTGAGACTAGGTCTTGCTGTTTTTGCCCATGGAACTGCAGGCTTACGTTGCCAGGGTACCACAGACTCAAGCAATCTCCAACCTCAGTTTCCCAGGTAGCTGGGATGACAGGCATGTGCCACCACGCCCAGCTATTTTTTGGGAACTAGGTCTCGCTATATTGCCCTGAGGGGCACTCAAACTGTGGTTCCCAGACCTTGCCACAGCTTCCTAGGCTGCTGCTTACAGGCATGTGCCACCGTGCTGGCAGCTGGTTTACTTTTCATTGACTTTTTTTGTTATGAAAACAACATAATCTAGATGCTATAATTTATGTCCTGTTAAATGACTTCAGTTACTTAAAATGATTATGTTAGTATTTATTGTATAGTACTCACCCCACAACCCTGCTCCTGCTTGGAAGCCAAGCCTTCTCGTAAGAGGAACAGAGAGAGGGGGTTTAAGAAGGCGAGAAAGCTGGAGAAGGGAGAGTGGAGCAAGGAAGCTGGAGGCCTTAAAGCTGCCACAGCCGTGTGTGGCAGCAAGACAGGGAAAGAAGTCACACTGTGGGCTTCCATCCTCAGCCTGGGCTGGGGAGGAGCCCGGGAAAGCATGTTGGAGAAACTTGTGACTTGTATGAGTTGAACTGGAAATGTGATACTCGAAAACTTGCTTTAACTTTGATACTGTGAAGCTTGGAAATTGTCTGGAAGCCTGAAGAGTGCTGGGAGTGTGCTGCTTTCATTGTGAGACATCTGAAGTGGTTGCTGATGTTGTTCCAAGTAAGTCTTGGTGATTTGGGCTGAAGGAAGCTAGACTGTGCCTTTTGGAGGAGGATTGATGACGCCATCTTGGTTTCTTCATTTGGCTTGAAGTGAGGAGAGCTGTGTTTTTGGAGGAGGTCGGCAATGCCGTTTTGTTTTGGTTTTTGTTTCCTTTTTTTGGACTGAAGTGAATAGCTATGTTTTTGGAGGAGGATTGGTGGCGCCATCATGGTTTTTCATTTGATTTGATTTGATAGCCACCATTTTGTGGACATATGTGGTTAAGGACCCATGTGTAGCTATTTGAACTAGAGACTGGGCATGGTAAGATTACCAAAGGGATCTCTTATACCGCCAGTGACTTTTTAAAATTTTGTCTTTTAATGAGTAAATCTGTTCTTGCCCCTTTTAAAGACAGTGTGGTCTTGCTACTGCTCATCAGGCTGGGAGGAACCTGATGAGTGGGTGAATTTAAAGGGCCAGCAGCTCCCATTTGTAAGTTTAGTTCTCTGCTTTGTCTGCTTTGTTACCTGATTTCATCCCCAGATAAGATCCTGCCTAAGCATTCATTTTCTGGATCTCAGACTTACCATTCTCTCTCCTTGACGGCACAGTTCAGCTCATAACACTAGTCTTCAGTAACTCCAGCCACCTATCTACTTGATTGTCCGTGTTGAGTTGTGTTGGTGTTGGAGCTATGTGATGGACATCACAGGAAACATGTGGATGCTGGAACTAAATGGGGTATGTGTCTTCAAACTGGATCCATTAAACCTCTGACTCAGGGCTTCACAGCTGTGTAGGTGTCCTGGGGTCAGTCCCACTCTGGGGTCAGTCACTGGTTAGCTATTTATACTCAGGCAGCCATAGACTCTCAAGTGGTTCCCTGAAAAGGAAGAAATCTCATTCTGAAGCTTGCACTATTAGAACATCAGCTAAAAAAAAAAGAAAAGAAATGAAAAGAAAGAAACAAAATGAGTGGGATACATAACTTGATAAAAATCTGCCTCAGACTGTCTCAGAACCAAAAAAGCCCCAGACT
The DNA here is from genome assembly GCA_004024945.1 of Uropsilus gracilis. Classification (NCBI taxonomy): domain Eukaryota; kingdom Metazoa; phylum Chordata; class Mammalia; order Eulipotyphla; family Talpidae; genus Uropsilus; species Uropsilus gracilis. The sequence goes on along the minus strand of PVHY01028194.1, from coordinate 12,474 downwards.
TGCTTAAGAAAATAAATGGATATAAATGGAATATATCTCTCAGGAGGAAAGTCTTATAAAGAAAATGGAATAAGACTATCAAGGAAAGGATTATTTCAAGCAAAATGACCTTACTGATTTAATTCCAGATTGTTTAGATTGAATAACCGTAAATCATTTTTTCTCAAATGTTAATCACTGTTCTGTTCAGTGTAGTTTTGGCTTTTTATGTAGACTGAATTTGTGTAAAAAGTAAAAAATATGTCACCTATTAAATTTGAAGCACATATTTTAGAGATTATGAAAGTTATTTGTAAGTCTTCCAACCTAGATAGTTGTGTGTGTGATGGTTTTTATAATTGCTTACAATTTAGAAATTAAGAAATTGAGATTTTAAGTGTTTAGAGTTCTGATTAAAATATGAAATAATATGGTGCATGCCTATAGTCCAAGCACTGGGAGGCAAGAGGCCTGGAATCACTTGAGTTTATGGGTTCGACGTAGCAGACCTGGTCTCAAAAAAGCAACTGGACATGGTGGTGGGGGCCTGAGGATCTCTTGAGTCTGTGGGATCAGGACTACCCTGAGCAATAAAGTGGGACCTAGTCTCAAAAAAAAAAAAAAGAAAAGGACAAAAAGAAAAAGAAACAATAAAAACTTGTTGAAACTAACAAGGTAAAAAACTGAGTATGTAAAGAAAGTGTGTGTGTGTGTGTGTGTGTGTGTGTGTGTGTGTGCGTGCGTGTGGTTAAAAAAGAAAGGGGTAAGGAATGGGGATTTTTTGTAATGGAGAAGAGAAATTTAGTCTCAGGATGAAACATTATTTTGAAACAGGAAAGGAGACTTGTGGGAGAGGACTCTTAGGAAAAGTTTTCATTGGCATAAAGTGAAATAGGGTACAAGCAGGCAGCTAAACTAGCCAAACGAAGAGCCCCTTATTTAAACCTGGCACTCCCCGGGTCTTTCCTACCCACAAACCAGGTTTTAGAGAAAACAAAATAAGGATTTATTTACAAACAGAAAAGAAAGAAGAAACACTCCTCAGTGATCACTCCACAAGTAGCTCCTTATATTACCCCAGTTATAGTCCAGTCTCAGGCCTAAACAAAGCTGCATGTGTTCCAAAATACGTTTGTTCCAAGATGGTGCCTTCCCTCTGTTTCAAGCCTGAAGCAGAAATTTCAAACACAAGAACATGTGTTCCAAGATGGTGTCTTCCTGCAGTCTGCAAGAATTTCAGAGGAAACATAAGACCAAAGAAGGCAACTTCATGTGTCTCCTTGTTTCAAAGAATAAGATTGAAGATGGTGTCTTCCTGCAACCTGTCCTCCAAACATGGAAAGTACCCAAAATGATGCCTCCTTACCAGTCCAAACCTAAAGTGGGTATTCAACACAAAGTCCAGTTTTCCAGCAAGCCAGCCTCTTGTCAGAGACACAAATTTTCCAAGTCTTTTCCAGGTTTCCATGTTTTTCTGAGTTTCCAAACTTTTCCAACCAAAGCAGATTTTAAGTTTCTTCTGCATACAAGGATTACAGTGTCCTCAGCTTTCACAGATTCTAAGTTTTCCAGCATGCTATCTTGTCACAGATCAAGTTCCAGATTCCAAGCAAAGGCCCGTACTTGCATTTGACCAAACCCTGGAGTCCTAGACACCCAGCTATTGCCTGTTCAGGCTGGAGAGACTGTGATGTCTCTCTTTCTGGCTGCAGCCCATTTCTTGGGCCAAAGGCCCCAGTGGATGCTGCCCCTCTCTGCTCCTGCAGGCCCTTTTATTTCCTCCTGCCACACTCTGCCCACAGTGTATCTTCCCTCTGCTCCGGTTCATGTCTCAGCTGACCATGTTTTTCACTAACAATCTTTAATGGCATCCCTTAAGTGAAATCGGGTCAAAGGGGCAGAAGCTGCCAACCAACAAGCCACAGGGAAAAACCTCTTAAAATGCGGCTTCTGCCACCCAGCTTTTTTCACCCGTGTGTAGCAGTTGCCATTCAAATGCAGTTCAACAACAGGCTTTTATTATGAAGGGAAATCAACCAGGAAAATGAAAAATCCTTACTGCTACAAGTGGCCAGTTATCTTACCCTGTCACATTTTCAGTCCCAAAGTTTCCAAAGACACATGTCCAAGATGGTGCCATTTGCCCCTCCAAAACTGAGGCAGGCACTGCAAAGTTCAGTCTTTCTCCAGTGTCTTCTCTTCGCTTTGTCTCCAGTGTTCCAAGCTGCTCTGCTTCTCCCAGGGTCTTCAAATTCCTTCCACAATTGTTGATGCACAAATCAGCTTCCCAAATCCCTGGCCATCTCCAGGTACCAGCTCACCATGCCACCTTGCTGTGGTGCCACACTCTCCATACCAGCTACACTTCTGCCAGTCACCATGGCTCCTTGCCACCAGCAGCTACTCTTCCAGGGGGCTTGCCCTGGCCAGGCCATGTGGGCCTGTTTTCTCAGTCTTCCATTCTCATCTACCTTTCCTTTTTCCTTCTCTCACTCTCCTTGCTCCTCCTTTTTTGCATCTTTTCGGTGCTCCTCACTTCCCATTTTCTCTCACAGGTTTTTCAGACTCCACCCACCAGGGCATTTTGGCACCTATACAATTTTTAACTGTGTCACTACCCTGTATCAAAAGGATGAACATATTTTTAAACTGCAGTTAGCCTTGATAACAGTTTGTAGACAACTTAAGGAAATAAAGATCTGCTGCTCTTTTGCCCTCTGGTTGATTGACAGAAAAACCTAGTCCTGACAGCATAGTGTTGAACTGTTTTTAAAAATATTTATCACATAAGATAATTATTATTTTATAGAAAACTATATTTTTTAGCCTTTTTAATATCTATGACAAAAATTCCCTGAAAATCAAAATTCAAAGATAATAATGTCTTTGACTGATTACCAGAAAAAAAACCATGAGAGTTCTTTGAAGGGCTCTGGAGACATCCTGTCAGAATTGTTCTCTGTCTGTCCTTGTGGAAAGAAAAATGTTAAACAGGCTTATTTTGGGTGTACCAACATTCATGGGAAGCATTTCCATAAGGAGAAATGCTTGGCCTCCTTTGCTTTCATGTGAATGATGATCTGAGTGTTCTAAAATTATATGAATTTTTATATGAAATTTCCTTAAGTATGAAATGTTTTAGTCTAGTATTACTTGTCAATTCTGGTCACTAAAAAATATTATATGTCACCAAATTGAACAAATTTTCTGGTTAGTTGCATTATAATCATATTTTAATTGTAATCATTTAAAAAGTATTTTTTCTGGGTTGGGCATGGTGGCGCACACCTGTAAACGGCAGCCTAGGAAGTCACAGTGGGGGCCAGGAATCATGGTTCGAGTCCCACCTGGGGTGTGTAGCTATACCTAGTACCAAAAAAAATATAGCTGGGTGTGGTGGCGTGCACCTGTAATCCCAGCTACCTGGGAAGCTGAGGCTGGGGATTGCTTGAGTCTGTAGTTCCCCAGGCAATGTGATCCTGCTGTTCCACAGGCAAAAATAGTGAGACCTAGTCTCAAAAAAAAAAAAAGTATTTTTTCCATTTGCAAAAGTTACTTACTTTGTGTTCAGAAGTATTCACAGGAAAAGAACTTTGGTAAATACTCTATAAATGCAGGTGCAACTGAGAATGAAAAAATGCAGAACTTTTGGCAAAAAACTGAACTGATAGAAGTTGCTAATAAGAGAGCAAGATTCCTCCGTGGGACTGAATAGACTCTAGAGTTACACAATAGTTTTTAATGACGTTTCATTGATTCTTTTTGTGTTTTTACTCTAGTGGATTTATGAAAACATTTTCTGTAGACTAGACTGGACCCTGAATTTTTCTAATGTCTGGGTCTGTCTTTTCTTTTCTTTTTTTAATAATCAAATTATTTATATATAAATTTCACATCTTTGTAATCCCCGGGCCTTACCCCCCTGACCAGTCCCTCTCTGGGTATGTCTTTTCAGACTAAATCGGGTGCGTTCAGGTAGTATGGCCGTAGACTGGGTTATGTCTTTTCAAACTAAGATTTCCAGTTAATTTTTCTCCCAGTCTTTGATTTGGAATGATTAAAACCCTGACTGTCATTTCTGAAATCACACAAAATGGAAATAGAAGATTTGATGTCAACTTTGGTGGGGGTCAACACAATGGCTACGCCTGTTTTCTAAATACCAAGTTACATCTAGATGTCTTCTCATATAGCTCCCCAAAGGGTTCCCAATTTAGCTTGTGGTTTGCTTCATTTATTAAACTTTGCTTTTTCCTTTGGCTCCATAAAAAAACCTCATTATTGTTGACACCAACCTATAGGACTGACTCCAGGAATTGGACACAGTGTTTATAATTGGACTCCAAGCTAACTCATGCAATAAGTAAAACTGCTATAACTGGTTGGGAGATTGAATTACAACTGCCAAATAAAATTATTAGCATGGACCATCCCTTACCTTCCTTGGGGAAATACTAGGAATCTAGTTTAAGCTGCTTAAAATCTATACTTTTATTCTTTTTGTAGCACTGTTATTATACATGTTATAATATATTATATATGTATATAGTACATTATATATGTATACATATTATATGTATATATTATGATCTATACTAATATATAACATACTACTGTATAATATCATAGTTATATTTTCCTTTTGTTACATATAAAATTGCAATTCATTATATTTGTAGATATGTTACCTCTGCTAATATAAGGACATCCCAACATATGGATACGATTCATTATGCTTTTTCTTACCTCCAATGAAGACTTATAATTAGCATTTTCTTGAGTGTCTGGTCTCAATGTAGGTGTGAGAAAAGGTTGTAACAAACAAAGAGTATCTCCAAACGTAATGATTGGCTTAGAACTGGAATGGATTCAAGTACAGGATTTTTCCTGGACACATAAAAGGGGTCCTGTGGCATGGACTGGTCATGATGATATGACTTGAGATCGATCATCCGACCATGAGGGAAATATGAAAGAAAATCAGTAAGGTTTGGCAAAGGAAAAGAAGTAGCAGAGGCAGAAATCATCAGGTTAAAGAGAACTGCTATGATGGTGCCCTGGGTCAGCCCTACCATTTGTCACAGTTAACAGAATCACTACCCTGAGCCTTGGCGCCCACCTGGCTACCCACCAGTGACCCACAGATGTCCCATCAAACAGTCATTTCTTATGATAAAAACTTTTTATCTCCTAATTTCTTGCTTTTCTTACATGAAAATGATGCCTACCAGACATAGTGGATATCCAAGGTATGCCTGTTACCCTTCTGAAGATTAAGTATGCCAGCAAAAAATGATGCCCTTGCAAGGAAGTCTTTGTTTTATTCCATGTGCTTGTCTCATGTGTAACTCCTACTTTTTCTGAGAAACCCCACTGATCTTGTCACTTTAGAAACCATTCCCTATCTGGGGATGAGTCACAGAAGCAGCTGGCAGGGACCCCTTTCCCACCAATGTCTTCTCCCAGGTTTGAACCCTCCCTCTGATTATCTAATAAGCTCTTTGTCTAATGATCATTTTTATTCCTATTTTCTCTCAGGAGCCAAGTCCTGGTGTCTCTTGTGACCTCAGGAAGGGAAGGAGTTAGCCACAAGAGGAGGCCACAAGGCACACTGAGATTGGTGGTTTCTGTAGCAAATAACACAAGTGAGTTGATCTCTGCAGAGGGGTTCAAACCATTTCCCTTAGTAAGTATGGCAACTGACTTTGTCCATAGTACTTGGCTAATGTACATTGTCTTCATCAGTATTAAAATTAGTGTAGCTAGTCTTTCTTTTGACTGGTATGATATCTGGCAATCTAACTTTTATATCACAGAGAGTACCCACTTAAGGCTACTTAGAAGTGTTCCTTGCTTGTTGGATCTTTATTCATCTCTTTGTGACAAATTTACCATTTTAACTTGTAGTGAGTTGTTTTATTTCACAGTATGGTATGAAAATCTTGAAAGCAGTGTTGGAATCAAAGAAGCTGCCCTAAGATATGCCTAAGTGACATGCTGATTATTTTGAATTGAAGAAAATTAAGAAGCAGAAGTTTTTTTAATTACAAACTTTTATAGTTCTTTTTTCATTTTAAAATATATATTTATTTAAAAATTATTTATTGTATTGTTTATTTTATTTTTCATCGCTATCTGTTCCAGGGTTCTCGTACCACCTTATCACGCATGAACCATTGTCTTAGTCTTGATGCCCCTCCCATCCCCCGATTTCCCCCCACCCCCTCTATGCTCTATGCTCAATTTTGCTAAAAATTAGTTTTAAATTTTCTTGTTTGTTTGTTTTCCCTTTGTCCCTCATATAAGTAAGAATGGTCATCCCACTTCTCTTTTTCACTCTGGCTTATTTCTGCAATATGGATAAAGCTAGTGGGATGAGCAATTTTAGATGTTATGTTCCAGATGCTGTCACTGGCAACTGAAATGGTTTTATACCCTCAGTAAAATATATGCTGTTTTCTTATGTCAAGCAGTTGTTTAAAGAGTTTGTTTAAAATAGAAACTCAGACACAACTTAGACTGTTCAAAGAAAAGCTGTTTTCATAGATACTGTAAAGTTGGAATCAAATTCCTACTTGATGGAAAGAAAAGTGTGTCCTGTGCTTATCCTAGTAGCTTGTATTGCAACAAACTCTGTGACTGATATAATGACATTTAGACATGAATTGATATAAAAATAAAGGCTATAGTGATGAATATGGGAGAGCAAGTATTTTAAAAATACAAACACTTAAGCATATTCTTATTTATTTTCTTCTCCCCATTTTAGATTACTGGTAGGTGTGAGCCTAGTCTCTTTTCACCATCTATTGAGGAAGGAATTCGTAGCTCATTTTGTACCATATTATTCTGCAGAGTAAGGTGATTTTTGAACTCCCCTTTAGTAATTTGGAAATTGGGAACCACTGCATGTTAAAAATCTAGTGGAATCAGACAACTACTGCATCCATACACAATCACAAAGCTTAACTGTATTTGCCTTTGTAAGTCTCTGTTTTCCAGGGGTGAATTTATCCTTCCTTTATATTTACTGAGTATTTATGGAGATGTGCTATCTACCAGGCACTATTCATTTCTCTTATAATAAAAAGATAATATAGAAGAAGCCCAACTCCATAAAGGCATGATTTGCTAATTTCTTTCTGGCAAGGAGGGGAGTTTTCTTTGTTTAATTCATTTTTTCACCTAGTTGCATTCGTAACTCACAGGAACACATTTAAAGAGTTATGGGCAATATCTGTGATGTGAGGGGAAAGGGACCTAGAGAGATGCTGGGAGAGTCCAGCTTGTAAATGCTGAACTGAAATCTGTTTGCACCTCAGGGGTCTCTAGCAAAACCTTATACTAGTTTTCAAGGTTTATTAAAGTTAAGTTTGATGCAGGTGATGTCAGGTTTCTCTGGGCTGCATATATATCACTGTGAGGCCCTTCCTGGTAACACATTTGCAGTGGTCCTTGACTTCCTGAGATCAGTAGTTCTGAATTCTGAGTGTGCATGACTATCACCTGCTGGTCTGGTTAAAACGCACTTGGACTCCCACCCTGGAGAGTTTCAGGTGGGACTGGAGAGGCAGCACTTGTAGGAAATTCCTGGGGTTGGGGCTACTACTGCCCAGGGCCCATAATTAGAAAACTGCAATACTGGAGAAGCTATTTTTGTGAAGGCACCCTTCAACCACAGACCCTAGTCTATTGGGCATCTCTGCCTATTTATATATGTATTTCACATCACTGTAATCCCCATGGGTCGCCCACCACCCCTCCCTGGCTGCTCCAGCTGGTCCCCCCCCAACCCCCAGTTGTGTACTTTCGTTTGGTTATCAATATATTAGTGAAACCATTTGGTTTCTGTCTTTTTCTTTTTGACTTGTTTCTGCCAATATGATTTCTTCTAGGTACAACCATGTTATCATAAATTCATCAAGTTTGTCATTTTTAATTGATGAGTAATATTCCATTGTGTATATATACCACATCTTTTTCATCCATTCATCTGTTTTGGGATATTTGGGTTGTTTCCATGTCCTGGCAATTATAGGCTGAAGCTTACAGGCACGAGCCACCGTGCCCGGCTGTCCTTGCAATTATAAATAGTGCTGCAATAAACATCCGAGCACAGGTGTCCCTTTGTACCCACACTGAGGTCTCTTTTGGGTGGATTTCCAGAAGAGCAATTGCTGGGTCAAATGGTAGTTCCATTTTCATTTCATTAGTTAGAGGGTCCTCCAAACAGCTTTCCATAGTGGCTGGACCAGTTTACTTTCCCATCAGCAGTGTAAGAGTGTTCCTTTCTCCCCACATTTACGCCAGCACTTGTTGCCTGTTTTTTTTTTGATGTGGGCCATTCTTACTGGCTTAAGGTGGTATCTCATTGTGGTTTTGATTTGCATTTTCTGATTGCTGGTGACATTGAACAATTTTTCATGTGCCTGTTGGCCGTTTGTATTTTCTCTTGGAGAAGAGTCTTTTTAGTTCTTCTCCCTATTTTTTGATGGGCTTCTTTTTTTGTTTGTTTGTTTTTGTTTATTTGTGTGAGTTCCTTGTGGATCTTTGTTATTAAACCCTTATCACTCTTGTGGAGGGCAAAATTTTTTTCCCATTCAGTTGGACTTTTTTTTTTTTTCCTGTTGTCTCTTTTGCTGTACAGAAGCTTTTTAGTTTGATGTAGTTCCATCTGTTTATGTTTTCCTTCATTATTTTACCATCTGTAGATGTGTCCAGAAAGGGATTTCTGAATTGTAATTCATAGAGGGTTTTGCCCTCTGCCTATTTTTTTTGTTTTTTGTTTTTTGAGACAAAGTCTCGCTATTTTTGCCTGTGGAACTGCAGGCTCATGTTGCCCCAGGTACTACAGACGCAAGCAATCCCCAACCTCAGCTTCCTAGGTAACTGGGATTACAGGCATGCGCCACCATGTCCAGCTATATTTTTTTGGGACTAGATCTCGCTACATGCCCCTGGGGGGACTCGAACTGTGATCTCTGGCCCTGACTGCGGCTTTCTAGGCTGCCACTTACAGGCCTGTGCCACCTCTGCCTATTTTTTGATTGGATTATTTGCTTCCTTTTTGTTGGGTTGTATGTGTTCTTTGTGGATCTTGCATATCAATGCTTTGTAATATGTGTGATGTGCAAATATTTTCATCCATTTGGTCGGGAGACTTTCATCTTAATGACTATTTCTTGGCTGTGCAGAAGCTTTTTAGTTTATTTTTTGCTTTTGTTTCTCTTGCTGCTGGAATTGAGGACAATATCTTATATGTGAGATACTGGTCTGACTTCATTCATTTGCATATGGCTGTCCAGGTTTCCCCACACCTTTTATTGAAGAGATTTTTCTTTCTCCCTTGTATACACTTGGCTCCTTTGTCAAGTATAGAAGTATAGTATAGAAGTTTGTTTACTCAATTTTATTCCATTGGTCTATATGTCTGTTTTTATTATAACATCATTCAATTTTGATTATTATGTCTTGTAGTATAGCTTGAAGTCTGGGACTGTGGTTTTTTCTCTCTCTCTCTCTCTTTTGCTTTTGGTCAGGATTTCTTTGGTTCTTTGGAATCTTTGGTGACTCCATTTAATTTCAGTGATATTTATTCTATTTCTTGAATGATTGCCATTAAAACTTTTATAGAAATTGCACCGAATCATTGTATTCTTTAGGCACAATGGCCATTTTAACAATGTTAATCTTCTCAATTCATGAGCATGAAATAGCTTTCCATTTCTTTGTGTCCTCTATTTCTTTTGACAATGTCATATATGTTTTTACTGTATAGGGCTTTCATCTCCATAGAGATTTTTCTATTTTGTTAATTTTTTTGAAGGAAGCAGTTTTTAGTTTCATTGATCTTGTGAGCTATCTTGTTCATTTCTATTTTTTACTTCTGCTCTAATTTTATTTATTCCCTTCCTTCTATCAACTTTTGATTTTGTTTAGTTTTTCTTTATAGTTCTTGAAAGTATAAGGTTAGATTATTTATTTGAGCTCTTTCTTGTTTCTTGATTTGCACTGGATTGTTATATATTTCCCTCTGATTATGGATTTTCATTCTATCCCATAAGTGTCTTTATTTTCATTTGTTTCCAGATATTTAAAGTTGATATCCTCACTTACCCAATAGTTGTTCAGTAGTTTGCTTAATTTTCACATATTTGAGGATTTTCCTGATTTCTTTTTGAGACTGATATCTAGTTCAATACCATTGTGATCAGAGAAGATACTTGATGTAATCTAAATCTTCATGAATTGATCCTGTGACCCAGCATGTAGTGTATCTTAGAGAATTCTTGTGCATTTTTGGGTGGCATAGTGCCCTATAAATATTTAATAGGTTTAGCTCATGAAATTCCTTATTTAAGGGTCTTGTTTCCTTGTTGATTTTCTGACTGGTTGATCTATCCGTTGATGTGAGTGGAGGTGCTAAAGTCCCCTACCGCTGTTGAACTGTGGCTAATCTCTATTTTCTGGTTTGTCTTACATATTTTGGTGCTCTGTCATTTGACATATATAGTGATGAATATTATATAATTATGATCTATTGATGATCCCTTAATCATGATATAATGTCCATCCTTATCCCTTGTTACTTTTTTTTGAAAACTGCCTTTATTTTGGAAAAATTAATTGATAGAGCAAAGATTGATCATTTGGAGAGAAGAGGGAAACTAAGTTACACTTGAGAACTGGATGCCAACCCCAGAGTGATGCCAATGAATTCTGTTAAGTAGTAAAACTGAAGTGGTGATTGCACCAGAGCACTCTTCAGCTGACAGATGATAGGTAGAACATGGTAGTTATAACATGGTATAACATGGTAGCTGTAACTCAGTTATAGCTGAGTTCATAGAAGTTGCCAACTGTTTCTCTTTCTGCAAAGAAGCAGGAAGTTAAGAAATTCCTTGAACTAATGCTTGGTGAGTCAGGTGAGATTGCAGAGGAGTGCTGTATCAGGTGGATCTGGAAAACTGGGAGATCGTTATTAATCATCACTGACTTCTAAATACTGGTAGCAAGATACCCTCTGATTTATAATCTTAGGTAAATTACAGATAAATGAAAAAGGGTCAGTAACCATACACTAAGATCACAAAATTCACCATACAAGGGCTTTGCTTGCAGCAGGATTTCACAAGACAAGGCACCCAGATTTTTTCTTCCCACATTTGACTTGCAGCTCTTACGGTCATTTCAAAAACATCCCTCACTCCATCCTGGTTTTTGCTGAAAACTCCATGTACCCAAAAGTGCTAATCTTGCTTGTCATACCTCTATCTAGTGGTTTTACTGGCTCCTGCTTTATCTTGGCCAGCTACTATCTCATGTGTTCATCATTCTGAAGATATTTCTTGTTCCCAACCAGGATGCTGGACATGTTGCAACAGAAATACTTGACTTCTGAAGTTCATTTCTTAGAATGTTTTCTTTTTTTTTAATTATAAAATTTATTCCAGTTGACAATTTAGGCCATAGACATGTACATAAAAATTCCATAAAAGGGATCAGTATGTAGGGGGTTGAGAAGGGGTGGAGGTGGGAGGGAGTGGTCAGGGAGAGAAGGTGGTGGGTGGTCCCCAGGGAATACAAAGATGTGAAACACATATATAAAAAAAATAAATAAATTAAGAAAAAAAGGGAATCAGTACAATTTCTACGCTGGGGAAAAGCAGCTCTCCTGCCTGTCTGGCACTATGCAGATGGCTCTCTTTTCCTTTCTCCATTCCCTAATGACCCTGTCCTTTCTTCTTCTTTTTTAAAATTTAATTTAAATTTAAAAAATTGGCATATATATTTATATTTATATTACATCATTCCATTATTACATAACCCGGGGCTTTCCCACTTCACTAACACTTGTTAACCATCCTGATCTTTTGTGCTCTTCACCTCCCCCCCTTCTTCCCCCTTCTCTCTTACTCCATTGTTTAGTTCCATTGATTGTTTTCATTCTTTCTTATTCATTTGTTTGTTTTTCCCTATATCCATCATATAAGTGAGACCATCCTGTACTTCTCTTTTACTTTTTGACTTATTTCTGCTAATATGCATCTTTCTAGTTCCATCCATGTTGCTGCGAATGACATGTGTTTGTCCTCCTTGATGGATGCATAGTATTCCATTGTGTATATGTACCACATTTTTTTAGCCAGTCATCTGTTTTGGGGCATTTGGTTTGTTTCCAAATCTTGGCAATTGTAAACAGAGCTGCAACAAACCATTTCTTGGAATGCTTTCTAAACCAGCAGGAAAATGTGCTGCATGACCCATGGTGTATATGGCAGAGTTTTACAAAGTTCTTTCAACTTAAGATGAAATGCACTCAGGTGATGATGCCATGTTCCTCCTATCTGTGTCAAGGTTGCCATCCTGTGAGCCAAAAACTCAAAGACTAGGGTGACTGAGGATGTAACAGTGGACTGTGAGAACTAACTTCTTATTACCTTTTCTAAAAAACTGATACTTTATCTGATGTAATTATTGTTTTCTCCCCCCCTT
>PVHY01028193.1:0-15465 GCA_004024945.1 Uropsilus gracilis | reverse complement strand
CCATAGACTCAAGCAATCCCCAGCCTCAGCTTCCCAGGTAGCTGGGATTACAGGCGCGCACCACCACACCCAGCTATTTTTTTTGGAACTAGGTCTCACAATGGGCCCCAGGCAGGACTCGAACCGCGATCCCTAGCCCCGGCCGCTTCATAGGCCGAAGCTTACAAGCACGAGCCACCGTGCCCGGCCTTCTTGTGTTACTTTTGATAAGGTATATTTTTCAAGGAATTTGTCATTGTATTTGTCAAACATGGCATGAACTAATACATAGTATCATATCACCTTTTTTTTTTTTTTACTATCTTATCCTCTTAATGTCTGTTGAGTCTCTAGTAATATCTCCTTTCCTATTCCTAGTATTAATGTATTTTTAGCTAAGATGTGGAAATAGCTGAAATGCCCCAAAACAAATGAATGGATGAAGAAGATGTGGTATATATATATATATATACATATATATGTATATGCCCCAAAACAAATGAATGGATGAAGAAGATGTGGTATATATATATATATATACATATATACATATATACATATGTATATATATATACATATATATATATGTATATATATGTATATACATACACACACACATTGGATTGGAATACTCAGTAGTCAAAAAAGACAGACTCATGCCAGTCATAGCAACATGGATGGAACTGGATGGGATTATGTTCGTTGAAACAGTCTGAGGAAAGAGAAAAACATTGGGTGATTTCACTTATAGGAGAAATATAGGGAAATTGAGCAATGGGTCAAAAGAAAAAAAAACTGCCCGGCCTCCTTCTCTTCACTTAACTTTATTATTTCCTTACACTTTAAAAAAAAGTATTTTCTTTTTTTCCTATAGATTCTTGAGATGCAAGTTTTAATTGGGTGATTTTCTAGTTTTTTCTAAAATATATGTTAATATATTTGCACTTTAAGCATAGCATTAGTTATATCACAAAGGTTTTTATGTGTCTTAGTTTCATTATTATTCAGTTTAAAATATTTTGTAATTTCCCTTATGATTTCTTCTTTGCATCATGAAATATTTAGAACTCTTGCTTAATTTCCAAGATGCTGAGCATTTTCTGTTGTCTTTTGTCATTGACATGTAGTTTAATTTCATTGGTGTTCAGGGGTTAAATACTGAATGATTTAAGCTTCTTTGAAATTTGTTGAAGCTTAATATATAATCCAGCTTTTGATAATAGAGTGCTCTTAATTTCCTTGTTTTTTTAATTCAATCTGAAAGGTCTTTTAATTCAATGATTTAGCCCATTTACATTTAAAGTAATTACTAGTATATCTGTGTTCTACATTCTGTCTCACTTTTTTTTACTTCTTGTATATGCTGCGTGTGTTTTTAAATCTTATTTTGACTATTAAATATTTTAGATTATTCCAGTAGCATTTCACTACTCTCTTCTTTATAATGTATTCTTTTATTTTTCTTATAGTTATTATTTAATTATGTATATCCTTGGAATATTATAGTCTAAAGCACAGGACTACTTTTACCATTTCACTGATATTAGAACTGTATGTACCTTAACTCCTTTTTCTCCAACTTTATACCTTTTATGTATTGTCAAGAATTTTAAGTTCTAAAGTAATATAAATCTTAAGGTATCACTGTATAGTTTTTATTTGCTGGTAAGTTTCTGAAATTTATACTTTTTCTTAATGATTTATTGGTTCAATATCATACTTAAGAAGCCATCATAGCAAAAATATTTATTATTTACTATATGTCATTTGCAGTAAGGATTTGCCTACAAGAAGTTTGCAGTTGAGCTTAAGTTACCCAATAATAATACTAGCAATCAAAGCATTATAACTATTATTATACTAAAATGAAAAGTTTTCATACTTTGCTATGAGATTGCTTAATATTACTCACTATTGTAGTCTGTTGTCATGGTGTCATGGAAGACTTCCCATGTTAAGTGACATGTAAGTTTGAGACCTGAAGGATTTGTTAGGATGAAAGGAGGTGGAGGAAAGGTGGAGAGGATGTTATAAGTAATAAAGTCCAGATATTATACAGATTCCATAAGAGATACTTAAACCATAAAGTTTTCAGGCATCCTATGCACAAAGTTCCTAAAAACAGTATCATTATTAATGAACTCAATCAATGGGTTCATCTTTTGAACTTGCCCCAAGTAGACCAGATTCAAGTTTTATTGAAGTCTGAGTAACAAGTAGAGGTAATGAAACAAGGAGTTAAGTCCCCGATTCCTAGTCTTGTGTTTTGGTAGAGCTGCTCCTCTGTGGGGACAGCCATCGGCTGATGGTAGGTCTCCACGTCTTCTTTTTAGGAGCTTTGCTGTTAGGCCACTGCCATTCTTTTTTTTTTCTTTCTTTCTTTTTTTTTTTTTTTTTTTTTTTTTTTTTTTTTTTTTTTTTTTTTTTTTTTTTTTTTTTTTTTTTTTTTTTTTTTTTTTTTTTTTTTTTTTTTTTTTTTTTTTTTTTTTTTTTTTTTTTTTTTGAGACTAGGTCTCGCTATTTTTGCCCATGGAACCGCAGGCTCAAATTACCCAGGGTACCATGGACTCAAGTGATCCCCAGCCTCAGCTTCCCATGTAGCTGGGGTTACAGGCGCGCACCACCATGCCCAACTCTCTCTCTCTCTCTCTCTCTCTGTTTTTTTTTTTTTTTTTTTTTGCAACTGGGTCTCACTACGTGCCCCAGGTGGGAATCAATCCGCAATCTCCAGCCCAGCCGCTTCATAGGCTGAAGCTTACAGGCACAATCCACCATGCCCGGCTGCCACTGCTATTCTGTAAGCATCCGTTCTTTGGCAACGGGAGTGTGCTGTTCTTTGTCGACTTTATCTCTGTGCCAAGTTTATGGTCCTAGCTCCCCGGTGATTGGTATGTGAAACTCTTTCTCATGTTTGTTCTCACAGTTCATTGCTCTGTGAACTTGCCTTGCTCTTTTTGAGCCCTGCCTTAGAGGCATTTGTTTTTAATGTCTTTCTTGGTGTTCCTTGCCTCACCTGTTTCTTTGATTGAAGTTTTGTCTGGATGTACTGACTGCTGGTGTGGGCAGCTTGGAGTGGAGGCTAACCAAGAGGGGTCTGTGGCGAAATCACCCCCCAGTCTACCCCCCCACACACACTGCACTCTGCTTTTCAGCATGCCTCAGGTGTGCAGTGCCCGTGGGCCAGCTGCCCCAGCCATTCCCGGAAGCAGGCCCCGGCCACGCCCCTTCCCCACCACGTCGGGGCGCAAGGAAGGGTTGTGCAGTGGGCACTGTGGCGGCCAATGTCTGAGCCGCCACCAGCGTGGGCCACAACTGGCCCGCGTAGCCCTTGCGTGCCAACAACTCGCCTTACCCACCCTCCAGAGGCAGGTCCCTTGTGACACCCGGTGCCTGCTGCTCCCTGTGCTTTGTATTCTTTACATATTGGTACACTGCTCAAACTAGATGAAAGTCATTGGAATTTGGTTTTGTGAGTAAAAATATGTTTTTTAATTAGAAAGCATTGCTTTTAACAGCCCTACTGGGAATAAGCAATGAGTTGCCTTAACCCTCTGTTTGTTGGTATTTTGATGTTCTAGAACTAACTGTGTTAATTATTTGTCTCCCAGTTGTCTAAGGTCCTAATTTGGCAACATCTTTTAAAAAATTGAGAAAGAGTGACTCAAATAATTTTCTGTAGGGCTTAATTCCTTTATAGAATTCTATTTGAGAAAGGTAAGATTTGATTTGAAAGAAAGTATGATTTGATTTTGAGGTACTTGATTTGTTGAGGGCACCATGGTGAATAAGTTGTTTTCTTAAGTATTTAATGCTTTCTTGATCTGCATCTTTGAACATGCTATTCCTGCTGTTTGCAATGCTTTTCACCTTTTTATCAAATTATTTCATATTTAGTCTTCAAACTGAACCGAGATATAGCTAGAATACATTCCCCTAGTTCTGGTTCAAGTCCCCTCCCCTATGTTATTGTATTCTCACACAGAATTTAATTTACTTGTCTGCTTCCCCCATGAGAGCATGAGCCAAATTTTATTCAACCTTGTAATAAGCATAATATCTGACAATATAGATATATAATAAATATTTATTGGCTGTTTTGCTGAATTGATGGAATTCCAAATTATTCTCTTAGAACACTTGACATTTTGAAACATTAACTATGTCTACAGGTTGCTTAAACTAAGGTAGGACTGGGGCCAGGGATACCGAACAGGCAGGGCTCCATCTCTCCTTGCTTCAAACAGACGGTCTCTTTTATAACTAAGGATTTAAAACAAAGTTTCTGCTTGGAGGGATTGTCTACCACTTTTAAATTATTTGAGGTCAATTACTTTGAAACATTTCAAACCACACCCTCAGTTAAAAAAAATACATTTTACATTGCTTTCTGAAATGTTTCATGAAATTAACTTGTCTTTATTATATGTAGTTCCCTTTTATATTATTTCTAGTCTGTTTTTTAAAATAAAGGTCATGATCTAGAAAATTGCTTTCAGTTAACTTCAATTTGAAATACATTGGGTTTTAGTGCAGTAGGTTTTGGTATCAGTGAAACTAGGATTAAAATTCTTGACAGTTTAATAGCTGTGGGATCTCATATCTTTCATTTTCCTATCTATAAAAAAACATAATGCCTATCTTTCAAGGTTTTTGTGTGTATTAAATATGATAATGCTTGTGATTTGTAATTTGTACTTCACCTGACTTGTAGCTGACAAATATTCTGTTTGTTTTGGGGAACAGATCTCTCATAGTCTGTTCTGTTCAAGTTTGGACAAAAAGATTAAATACATTCTACAAGTTCTGTGGAGTTTTTCTTACCATCAGCACATTTAAGATAAAAAAAAATTGCCTGTTAGAAATTAAAATTTAGTGTGTGTATAAAAATGAGAATGTAGTATGAATCCAGTTTTATTTGAAATATGGTAAATGATTTGAAGTGACTAGAATAAATGAAAAATTAGATAACAGTTTAGAGAGTGAAGAATTCAATAACTTAATACCTATATTGAAATAAATCAAGTGTTTTAGCCTTACATAACACTGGAGAATATTTTTTGAAATGTAACATTTAAGAAAACTACCAAAAAATAAATATACTAAAGCAGAATCAAATAACTTTTATTATGTCTTAATATTATAGGTGTGTTGAAGTTGTGAAGGCTTCTCAGTATGTAGAACTAGCAAATGATCTGGAAATTAACAAAGCAATTACATACTTGAGACAAAAGGACTTTAACCAAGTAAGTTTCTAAAAAGTAATAGAATTTTATATTTTAATCAGTCAAATTAATAATATTGGGAAACTCCTTTCTGGAAAAATATTACCTATAATTATTCTGGAGTGACTTTTTTGTATTAATATATTTTCCATTAATATAGTGCCACTTTAATTTTTATATGTCCTGCTTCTTAAAATATCAGTACTAAATTACTAAACCATATGCTAATCCAGAGACCCACTTTATACTCGAGTTTGCGAACTGTTTTCTAAAACTCAGATTTTTCTGAATCCAGTATTATATGTATGTAATAGGAAAGGTCAGAAGTATGAATGTCTGTCATTTTCACTACAGAAACTTAGTGATTATCTTTTTTGTATATTTGGCTTACTCATTACTATTGTGTCGGCCTAAACTCAACTTTAGAACTGTCACAATTTCTCATTGGCACCATAACTACCTTGTTTCCTTAGAAATGGAATACGTGCTCGCCTTACAGTAGACTCTCTCAATTAAGATGTTGTTTTGACAAGACTGGAAGAATAAACAGCTTAAAAAAAATGGGGAGGTGGAAAGTTAACAGAAGAGAATAAATAAGAATTTATTCTTATTGAAATTTGATATCATAGATTATAAAATCATTTCTCAGTGTCATGTGTGCCCATAATTCAGCTTCTAACTTTAGAGAGCAAGAACTAAAGAAAACCACAATATTCCTCTTATTTCCTATTCCTAGCCTGTGTTTTCAGTTTTTCTTCCTTCTTGAGGACGTTTCTTTTGTTTGGAAGATGCTAGAAATGATTTGCCCCTTTTTGAGAAGGGATGATGGCATCTACTTGAAGAAGATGAGTAGAGACTACAGCAACTTCAGTATTCATATCATCATTATTTGCTTAAAAATATGCAGTGCCATGAATTGATTTCTTTGTTTATGTGAGTTTAATATGTATAATACTTTTGCATTTGTATGGCACTGAAATGAGTTTTTAAAGTATTTTTGTATCTTGTACTTGATCATCACACTCTGAATCATTTAAATGCTGCTGATAACCTTTTAGTATTGTCGTAATGCTTTTTTAGTTGGAAGTGAAACTAGACAAATTGTTCTTAGTTATCTTGCTGAAATCATCTATGAACCCAAAAAATACTTTTGTGTGTTTGAGAGTACTATTTATAGGTGATAAAATAGAGAAAACCATGTCTGCCAGTTTTTACTTCATTCTTTATTGTTAAAATGGTCTTTTAAGAAATATTTAGCAATATATTGCCATAGTTCATGTTTTAAAACTGTGTTCATTAAGGAAAAACTAGTCTTATCAGATTTACCCCAGGTGATTATTGTTTGCTACTTTATTACTTATTCTCTTCCAAAATATCTTTTGTTTCATTTGTATTTTCAAGATTTTAATATCAGTTTATTGATATTTTTAAAATGTAGTCTCTGCTTTCTTTTCAACATTGCAGCTTTTACTTTATTTCTTTTGTTTGTATAAGATGGGTATAATACAATCTTAGTTGGAAAAGAGCCAAAATTAGGTTGACATTAACTCATAATGATAATTTGATGAAGACTACTTTATTTACAATTCAAGATAGAAGGAATTTGTTTTCTTGTAGAAGATAATCAACTCAATACTTTTTTTAAAAAGATGCTGAAAATTCAAGGTTTTTTTTGTTTTTTTTTTTTGTTTTTGATGATAATGGTGTTTTGAAGTCACGTGGGGAGCAAAAATCTGCCACCTCAAAATATGTCTTTTTGGCAAGAGATTTTTTTATTTATTTCTGAAGGCTAAGTAGAAGTTATTTTTGATATTTATATGTAAACCATGTGTAAGGGCTTATCCCTGGAAGACCTCGTTTCCTTATCTTTTTTCAATGGAGAAGACAGAATTCAGTCTACATACTTTACTTAGTTGTACCTTCCCCAATAAACACCCTGACTGAATTTCTCCTTTCTTAGCCTGGCCTTACTTTCTTTTTCAAGATGGCATCTTAAGTCAGGTGGATGAGTTACTCACTTCTGGGTCTCTCCCACATATATAGGAAGAATACTTGTTATTACTGGACCCTTTTTGGCCTTTTTTCTCATATTGAAACTGACTGGTGCTTGGTTGATTATTAAAGAATCCAGGGGAATATGGAATGATTTATACCTTGACATCCACTGAAAAGCTAAAAGAAGCTGAATTTATAGTGTTTGGACAGACTCAGTAAATGTTTAAAACAGTAAATGATATATTGACCAGAAAAGAAAACCAAATGGAAGTATGTTTTCCTATTTATTTTTTAAAATAAGCAAAATCCAACCCAAATTCATAGTGCTTACTATTATTATTTTGTCATTTGCTTTTATTAAATGCACTTTAACAGTTTCATTGATAAGTAATTACTTTAGAATATTTAAAAAATATATTGGATGTGAATTCATTGAACATATAAAGAACATTTATGAAAATAGCATATTTCAAAGCCAGAAGTACCTGAAAATATTCCATTGGTTTATGGTTTAGAAACTTGAAGTATGGAATATGTTTTTCTTCTGTCAGGTATTTTTAATGGATGTTTTAAGTTCTAATTGTTAATTCTTTTAAGTGGTAGCTTTGTGGTTTATGTTTTTTATTTTGAGACTAGGTCTCGCTATTTTTGCCCATGGAACCGCAGGCTCTTATTGCCCAGGGGGCCACAGACTCAAGCAATCCCCAGCCTCAGCTTCCCAGGTAGCTGGGATTACAGGCGCGTGCCACCACGCCCAGCTATTTTTTTGGAACTAGGTCTTGCTACGGGCCCCAGGTGGAACTCGAACCGCGAGCCCTAGCCCTGGCCACTTCATAGGCTGAAGCTTACAGGCTAGAGCCACTGTGCCCAGCCTTAAGTGGTAGCTTTGAGTTGCATTGCTTTCATATATTGTTTGGATTTCCAATAACCTTTTTGTGGCAAATAGACTTGGTGTTAAATGTAATCTTAAAGTATTGTTGTTAATGAGCTACCAGTTAGCAAGTGTCAGAAGTTTTAAACTCACCAGTTTCCTATACTAAGAATAACTGTAATGAATACTAAATTTAACTGTTTCAAAAAGGAATATAAGCTACTATAACATTCAGTTTTTAAAAATGTTAATTTGCTTTTGGTATTCTGCTTTATGGTTATTATAAATTTGACAAAATAACTTTTGAAACTTCATGGATAAATATGAGTTACATATACCTCTTCATAAACCTTATTTTTAAATTAATTCAATAATTAATGATATGATACTATGGTATTAGTGATAAGGTACTATGAGATTAGTTATGATAAAGGTAAATATTAAAACACCTCAATACTTATTATAAGTGGAATATAACTTGTAAAATTTAGACTCTGAGATACATTTTTGGAACCTGTTGGCAATTTTATAGAACCTTCCAGGAAAATAGGAAAGGAAATCTCAAAAGTGATAGTATGATGTTTGGATTTTTTCTTACAAAATTCACCTTGAAACTAGTGACCCAGAAACTTCCAGCAGTTTTCTTTAAAGTAATTAAAAAAAAAACTTTGAGAATAATGATTTATTCATATTACAAACAACACATATAGAAATACAGTATTTTAAAATGTCCTACCCTTAAAAACATTGAGTCATTATGCTTCATGGTACTTCATGTGAGGTATTTCTCACTTGAAGTCAAACACTTGCATAGTTCTGACTGGAGATCAGATATTCTCCATGGTCATAGCTAATGACCAAAGTGAAAGCACTTTTCATTCATTAAATGTATTTTAAGGGAATTATGGGAAATCCATTGTCTTTCTTTACATTTTTTCCCCTCATTCCTAGTCATTTCTAGGTTAAGTATTCATTTACCTATCCTGCAAGGATTTTCACCATTTGAAATGGTTAGGGTTATATGAGATCTGCCAGGTATTTAAAAATACTTTCATTTCTTATGACTTGAAAAAGTAAGTATCTTTAGATCTACTTCAGATTATTCTTTGGAATACTATCAGAAATATTCTCCATCTTCAGTTTTGGAAAATTTTCAGTCATTAGGCTCTCTTCCTTTTCTGGAGATCAGTTATGTTTGTATTAGACCTTTTTACTGGGTTTCTGTGTCTGTTATATTATTTTCTGAGAATATTTTTTAACATTTTGCTCTACTTATTTAGTTGCATATGTTCTGGCATCTCGAACATATACTGATTGCCTCAAATAGGTCTCCAGTGCCTTCAAAAAAGTATTTTTTCATATTTTATCTAACTTTTAAAAGTTGTTCTTATTGGGAGAATGGTCTCCGATAGACTTGTCCCTGCTAGCCAGAAACTGAAATCTTAGATTTTGTAAAGTGCATATTTGATTATGTCTTTTAGGTAAAATAATTTCTGTATGTTGGAAATTTTACATCCAAATTCTGAAGCCCTCACCCTATACCCTATTTGCAGCATGAAACTGAGCTGTCACAAAACTCAGAAGACTCAAAATTTATAGTTTTCTTCAGGAGTGTCTGATATGCTGTTAAGCCCATCTATTGTGTTCTTAATTTCAGTTGTGTATTTTTTATTTCATTTTATTCTTTCTTAGAAATTTGGAAATGAAATTCTCATCTTACCATGTTTCCTTGAACGTATTAATCTACGTTTGTTCCCTTATCTGATCGTATACTTCTGATCCACTTATCTTTTCTCCAACCTTAAGCCTGAATGCTGTCATACTACAATAATATTAACTTTCATGTATTTCATTTCTAGGCTGTAGAGACCTTAAAAATGTTTGAAAAAAAAGACAGTAGAGTGAAAAGTGCAGCTGCAACAAACCTTTCATTCCTTTATTATTTGGTAAGTTTTTGGTTTTATTTTTTTCTTCAAACTTAGAGTTAATTATGTATATGGTATTTTCATGCTATTAAGTTCTAGTTTAGGAGTTGTGTCTAAGAATACTGGTGGAATGAGATACGTAGAGGACATGATCATGACCACTTCTGGTCCAGGGTTGAGTTTGTGCACAGGAGAGGAACATCTCATAAGGAGAAGGGAAGGAGAGAGACTGTAATGGTAGTATCATGTCATAGAATTACAAAGTGTAGACCTGGGGAATGAGTTAGAGATAGACTTCAACTCTTTGCTAGTAATAAAAAAGTGACATAATAGATTAAGCAACTTAGAAAGAAAGCTTATAGAATATCATCTCCATGTTTAACATACATTGACCATCTACTGGAGAATCAATCATGGGAAATACCAAAAGTCTAAAGTTCCTGAAAAGGAAGTTTCCAAATTTAAAACAATGGAAGCAGTTGAATAGAATAGGAAGAAGGGGGATTACTGGTTCAAAATAGAAAACCACAAATAATGCTTAAAAAAACAAGAGGAAGCAAATAAAATTTTGATCTAGTGCTTCAAGGAAGATTTCACAGACAATTTGGATCTTAAAGATCAGAATACACTTAAGAAAAAAGAGGGCATTTGTGGGGAGACAAATGAAAGAAACAGGCAAGAAAGCTGGCAGGGAAGGATCTTAGGGGGAGAATCAAGTATAGCTAAACTATATTTCTAGTCTTTCTTAGAGTTTCTGACATGTGCTCTTGGAGATTTACTGCTGTGCTCAAATATTGTTACTATGGAAATATGTTATTTCCCTTGTATATGTTAAAATGGAAGTGAGATCAAAATCACTAGTGAAGAATAATTGGTGTTCTGTTATGTACTGAAAGGAAGGTGGTGCCAGGTGCAAGTCCAAAGAAGGGTGTGGATTAGGGGACAGATGCTGAATTTCTTTTTAAATACATATATTTTTAATTTTATAGTGATGATGATACATTCAAGTAGAAATATCTAGGAGGCATGTGGAACATGTGTCAGCTGGGAAAACAGAGATAAATATAAAAATTTATGATGCTCATTATGATGCTCTCTTTAGAGGTTGAAGCCTTTATAACATGTTTACTGAATGTCTGTGCCTCCTATTATATATTAAAGCCCTAACCAATATGATTGTATTTGGAGGTAGGAATTAGGTATAGAAATACTGGAATACAATTCTCATATTGTCATGTTTCCTTGAACATATTAATCTACACTTATTCCCTTACCTGTTCCTTTACTTCAGATTCACTGATCTTTTCTCCAACCTTAAGCCTGAATACTGTCTTATTACAATAATAATAACTTTCATGTATTTCATTTCTAGGCTGTAGAGACCTTAAAAATGTTTATCTCTCTTACTCCCCTCCTCCACACCCACCAACCCTACATGTGGACAGAGCAAGGAGATTGTCTGATAACCAGGTAGCAGCTTCTTACTACATACCAGATTTCCTGGGATATTAATCTTGGACTTCCCAATCTTCAAAACTGTGAAAATAAAGACAAGTCTATTAAGACAATAGATAATTCTCTGTAAGTAAAAGAGCTGAGCACAGAATTGAGAGCTTTGGGATATACATATAGTAAGGAGGCCAGTAATAGTATAGTAAGAATAGTATAGTATAGAATAGTATAGTAAGAATGAGAATTGAAAAGACAGGAAGAGAGAGATAAGATAGTATGATTTATACAGTAAAGAAAGATACAAAGAGGAAATAGGTGATGATAAAATCACCTCAAGAAGAAAGCAGCATGGGTAGACAGAGAAACTGGGCTATGATACAGTCACCAGAAGGCCTTAACTAGTTGTATAGGTTGCTGGGGGAAAGAATGAATTGAGTGTCTTTGGTGTCCTACAAGAAAAAATTTTATGCAGCACTGGAGGTAGCAAGCCACAGTATTTATTAAAAGTGAAAGTGTAAGACACTATGCTGAGTGGTCTCTGGAAAAAGGAGAGATCTGCCCCAGGAGCTAGAGGAGCTAAACTTTTATGGTTTCTTCTTTCCAGTTAGTGTCTCTTTAATTAGGCACACTTTCTTCTACCCCACCCCCACCCCTATTTCCTTGGTTCATGGACTCTCGCCTCCTCCCCTTTTCTGCCCTTATTTGGTCCAGTGGAAACTCTTGATGATACTTGATGACAGAGTGGTCCTTGCAGAAAACCACAACCTTAGTTGTATGCTAATTGACTAATGGTCATGACAAGACAATGGATTCAGTCCATAATAGTCATTTTCAACTTTTTTTTTTTTTTAGACTAGGTCTCGCTATTTTTGCTCATGGAACCGCAGGCTCTCGGGGTACCACAGACTCAAGCAATCCCCAGCCTCAGCTTCCCAGGTAGCTGGGATTGCAGGCGCACACCACCACGCCCAGCTATTTTTTTGGAACTAGATCTCGCTATGGGCCCCAGGCGGGACTTGAACAGCAATCCCTAGCCCCGGCCGCTTCATAGGCTGAAGCTTACAGGCACAAGCCACCGTGCCCGGCCCCATTTTCAACTTTTAAGGTCCTGGTTGCTAAATTTAAAGGCCCAGTTGCTAAGCACCTGTTGGCACTGGCTGGATTTCGGTGGGATTCCTTCCTGGCAGGTGCTTGGGCATCCCTTGCACTTCCCTGACACTCTGACACTATGCTGGCCCCTTTGCCAGGTGGTGATGGGAAAAGGGGGCCTATTACTCTTTGTACTTATATATTAACCAGTCATTTGGATATAACCTGCTCACCAGGAAGGGGTCATAAATTTGGGCAGGGTGTCTCTTTCATCAGCCCAGGATAATATGCAGAGAGGACTGACAGCTGAATCTTGTGGCCTGGCACATTCCTAGCAGTTCAGTTCTGAAGGACAGGTGTTGGGGGGCAAGGGGAGAGTGAAGACCAGATTTCATGTACCTTTTACATTTTGTATTTAGAAAATAATTTGTGACAAATTTTGTGAAAATGGTTAAATTTCTCATCAAATCTGAAGAAAATGCAGATCAATAAGTATTTTTAAAAAAGAAAGAATGATTAGTTAATGGAGTACAACCACTGGTGCATCTGATCAATAATTTATTGTACCAGCTGGGCACAGGGGCACATACCTGTAATCCCAGCTACTTGGGAGGCTGAAGCTAGGAATCACTTGAGTCCATGGGTTCGAGACTACCCCAGGCAACATAGCAAGGTCTGATCTCTAAAAAATAATAATAATAATTTCTTGTACCCAGTTCTGAGGAGAATGGTTGGTTGGAAAAAAGAAATGAGTCTGGTGTGTAGGTGTATTGGAGATACTGTTGTTCTATGATCCTGTGATAAGTTGCTCCATGTATTTACCCATGTTCTGTCTGGAGGGACTGGGTTCACTTGAATGATTGTTCTGCTGGTCTGGCTTAGGTCATTCATACAGCCACCATCATCAGAGACTTGACTGATGCACATGGTTCATACGTTTCCCTCATGTCTGACACTTAGCTGACATGGTATCTCAGTACTACTTAACAAAGTTTGGCATGGTATCTCAGTACTACTTCAAAAAGCTTCTTCAGCAAGGGAGTCCAGACTTCTCATATGGAACAGGGTCCTTGAGAACACACCCCAGTGCACAGGGATATTAGACTTTTATGTGCATTGTATTTGTTAATGTACTAGGGCAAACATACATGGGAGAAAACTATATAAGGCCATGCATGCTGAAAGATGTGATCTTTTGAGCATTGCTCTAACAATCTACCACTGCCTGCACTCAAGCTCCAATTATTCACATTTTTTTTAGTGATTGAAATATACTTACCCTCCCAAGAATCACATTCATTCACAGCATCAGGCTCAAAGAATATCCTTTGCATTAGGTCTGGGAGAGATGTGATTTTCTCAGGCACACTCTTCCTGTGAGTGAGCATGTCCAGCTGCCACCTGGAGATGTTTTGGGGAACAAAAGTAACTCATCATAGCCCCCATACATTTACTATCCTCTAGTGAGATAAAGCAGGATAACTGCAATAGACACTCCCATTCAAGGTGGTGTGGGGACAGATGCATAGTGGGAGTATATAGTAGTCACTAGTCACTAGTCCTTAGCAGTTCTGAAAACTAGCCTAGCCCATTGCCTCCTGTGGTTGTTGTCATGGGAAATATGTGGGAATGTAGGAAAAGTGAATAAATGTTCCTTCATTCAGATCCAGCTCTGTTCCCTGTGAGTGGTACCTCAGTCTCTTGGTTTCTATGACTCCTTTTCCAAAAAAACTTGTTTACAGGAAATTAACTTTATCAGTGTGTTTTCTGCCCAGAAAAATTGGGTATTTTGAGCTACCTTTGTATGTCCCTTTAATGCAACACTTCAACTCAATTTAAAACTTAGAGGATTGATTCAGCCTAACTTTAGCTTGGACTGAGTTGCTAAAGGGGGCGGGGAAGGAGCTCACCTGGAGCTGAACAGCACCCACCCCAAAGTCCAGAGAGCGGACTAAGGCTCTTGCGGGCAAAAGCGTCACCTGCAAAGGGAACTCCGACCCTGCTGAGAGGAGCAGCTAGCCCACCAGCACCTGGGGGAGGAGGTTACGAAAGACAGGAGAGGCTACCCCATGGAGAGCAGCCTGTGGTGGCTCCCGGTTGTCAGGGAAACGGCCTGGGAGGCAGGGCACCGGCCATTTGCATCTGTATGGACTGTGGCTATTCAGCCTAACTTTAGCTTGGACTGAGTTGCTAAAGGGGGTGGGGAAGGAGCTCACCTGGAGCTTAACAGCGCCCACCCCAAAAGTGCCAGCGCCGCTACGCAGCACCAGCGCAAACTCAGAAAACAAGGACATTCACTACCAAAAGCACATAGGCAGCGTTAAAAACAACTATATAGGCTTCAACATGCCTACTACTAGAGCAGTAGTCACCCAATACGTAGAGCAGATCCGAAAGGAAAACAGAGGGAAAAGGAAGAACACAAACACTCAAGCAAGCCCTAAGAAAAATAACTCACCACCTAAGGATAAACAATATGAAAAAATCAACTTGGATGACATCGAAGAAATGCTCCATATGTCAGACAAAGAATTCAGAATCAACGTGATAAAAGCACTCAAAGAGGCCAAGGAAGAGGGGGAACAAAGGGAAAGCAAAAGAAGAGAAGCTCTCAATGAATTAAGAGAAGTATTAGAAAAATATAAAAAAGAATGCAGCAAAATGAACAATATCATCAATGAATAGAAAAACGAAATCGAAACCCTAAATAAGAAACTGCAGGAGATGCAAGGTATAAGAGGAACAACAGAAGAACTCAAAAATGCAGGGAAGAGTCAGGAAAGCAGACTAGAAGAAATAGAAGAAAGAATCAGCACACTAGAGGATACAGAAGTAGAAAGAATGAAGAAAGAGAAAGAGAGAGAAAAGCAAAGTAAGAAAACAGAAGAAATAATCAGAGATCTCTCAGATACCCTAAAGAAAACAAATATAA
>PVHY01028192.1:0-15473 GCA_004024945.1 Uropsilus gracilis | reverse complement strand
GGGGCAGCCGGCCCCTGACTCAGGTGGCCACAGAGGGGACCCCTTCAGCATCACCGCTCTCCTAGGCCCTGCCCACGGCCCCAGCTCCCAACATCACCTCCAGTTTCGTGACTTCATCTCACCGCCTAGTCCTTCACCACGGGTAGACCCCTCCTGCCTGGAATTCCTCCTGCTCCCCACTTCTTCCCCAGGAAGGTGTCTTGTCGGGTAGATGGATCAGTCAGCCTTTTTCCTCCATTAGCCTATAGAACCAGCACCTGGGGTGCTGCATCTACCCCGATTGTGCGGCCCGGTGGGTGTGCGCAGGCGTGAGCGTGCACACCTGGGCCTAGGGGAGAGTGGGTGAAAGGGTGCAGGAGCAGGAAGGAGGGAAGGAGAGAATGCCAGAGAAAGAGCGTGAAGGTTCCTGCAGGTTGCCGTTCACCTGCCCCCCAGCC
Source organism: Uropsilus gracilis (assembly GCA_004024945.1). NCBI lineage: Eukaryota > Metazoa > Chordata > Mammalia > Eulipotyphla > Talpidae > Uropsilus > Uropsilus gracilis. The sequence continues at coordinate 15,036 of PVHY01028192.1, read as the reverse complement.
CCCACAGCCCTGCCCTGCCTGGGGTGTCTGCCACTGCTAGAACAACTGAAGCGCCTACGCAGACTGGGGAGCCTGGTGCTTACTGGTACCACGGACAGCCGTTTGTCTGTATACACCGGTTTCTTTTCTTTTTTTAAAGGTGGATGCCCTAGTCTTTCCTCAATGAAACCTTGCCCCACACCCCCCACACCCTCCCATCATGTGGGCCCTGGCCTGGCCTCGTGCCAAGCTTGTGTTCTCCGCCTGAAAAATAATTATAGCAAAGCAGGGTCATGATTTTTAATCCCACAGCCACTGGCTGCGCTCCTGCTCTTGCACTAAGCATTCTCAGAGCCCGAGTCACAAGCAGGTGTGGGAGCTGAACGCCACCTTGAACCTTTGCCAACTTCAGTCTTCATGGGTTACTGGCAGTTAATGCTAATGTCCATGCGCCGCCTCTTGTTGGAAGTTTCCTCAGTCTCACTGAGCTGCTGAGGCACCGATGTTGCCTGTAGCTGATCCCATCAAGAGAGATCTTCAGGGTCACATGATGGTCCAAATGTTTGCTCCTCTTTGCTTTTCAGTCCATGTTGGCTACATCGATCCAGTCACTTGGGCGTTTAGGGCGGAAACATTTGGGGTAACCAGTATTTGACTTATTTTTCAAGCTTTTTTTTCAAACTTAACCCCCAAAAGATCAAAGTAGGGGGGTTCCTGGTAGAGATAAAGGGTGAAGAACTCAGCCAAAATTGGAAAAATTGGTTTCCTGGGTGGAGGGGTGGTGTAAGCAAATACTGAAGGGCAGAGTTTCAAGAAGTAATGTCTTTGTGAGGATTGGACCCCACAAACAAGGCTGCCCAGGATTGCTCACAGGATACCCGAGACACAGTGGAGCACTGAGATCTGGGGGTGGGGGGGAGGGGGAGCACGTGGGTCCTACATGTGCAGGGAAGTACAGTTCTCTGGCCTTGTTCCCTGTCTCTGCATCCCTCTCCAGGGCTACATGCAGGATTCCTACTCTGACTTTTCAACTTCCTGATTCCCAGCTTCCTCCTTTACTATCCATCCCAAACAGAAATCGCCCTGAGCTGAAAAGTCTGTAAGAACGAGAACACAGACAGCAGGAAATCCAGAACCACTGAATCTAAGTGAGGGAGAAAGGTATTCTTTAGAGCAGAGGGTTCGAAGGCCTTCCAGGTAGGTCAAACAGATCAGGACTGCTGGTTTCCAGCAACAGAAACGCAAACCGAAGCCGTTGAAGAAAGCAATAGGATTGGGTGGTGTGTCTTGGAAAGACAGTGGTATGACTGGTCCTAGGCATGACAGGACCCAAGGGTGAAAGTGTCAGCTCAGACTATCGGTCCCTTCTCATCCGTTTCTGCTCTTCTCATCTCTGTCTTTGGCCTCATCATCTGCTGCAGATGTGGGTCTCTTGCGCAGAGGAAGCCAGGCAGCTAGATACTCCATGCTATGTTATCCAGTTGGAGGATCCCCCCACAACAAGGCTAACTTTCTCTAATTGAGGTTGAAATAGCCAGGAGATGTCAATCCTGCCTGTGTCAACTACCCATGTCTGTTGGAGGCAGGGAGATGGGTCATTCAGCAGGCTGTGGTGAACCCCTCAGAGCAGTGGTAGAGGGGGTGCAGAGGGGCAGTGGCTGAAATGAATTTGATGAGACTTTGTAGCAAAGAGTATTAGGAGATAAATCAGATGTAGAATATGGGGCCAGATTTTAGAGATCAAATAAATACCCTGTAAGTAAAACAAAGCACCAAATATCCCCCAAAATCCATGTGTGTCCACAAACCGATTACAGTTATTCACCGCTGGGAGTTGGGTTCCATGAAGAACCACCAGCACTGAATTAGCCAACACAGGCCCACAGCCTTGGGGAAAGAGAGGGAGCGTGCCAGTCTCTGGCGACATGTTCATCAACTGAGCAATGCCTGCCTTGCTTTACGTCTGTTTCTCTTTAAGCTCTTTAATTTACAGTCCGTTCACGAGCACTGAACGCACAGCCAGCAGCACTGTAGTTCACACCTGAGCACAGCCTGAGCGACACAGGTGTCTTCTCCCGGAGGCACCTCATGGCCATCTTTGGGGCGCTAGGCGGGCATTCTGCCCGGAGGCTGTCTTAAACAGTGAGCTTCAGAAGCACAAGGATGAGGAGCTTGTGGCACTAAGTAGACCCCTGAGGGGACATTTGTTTACCGTGGGAGAAAGGAGGAAAGCAGAGTAATTCCCAGATGGCCCTCAGCGGGGAACACGCCAGTGGGTAGACTCGGTATTTTCACTGCTCTGCTCAAGAATTGATGGGGGGGAGGGGGAGTTGCAAAGACAAATCATCTAGCAGGCAAATTCACAGATGAGGGAGTTGTGCACAATGAGGATGGGCTGCATCTCCCCCTGTAGCATTCTGGAAGATCCACTTGGCGGCCATGGGCAGATGGAGGAGCAGGGTGCTGAGTGTGGAGATGAACTGGGAGAAGCAGCGGCCTCCTGGTGGAGGCCCCAAGGGAGCTGATGTGGGAGAGGCCAGAGGAAGGCAGGGAAGATGGGGTTTCCTGCAGGCTGTGGAGGGAGGACAAGGGCAACGTCAAGGAGGCGGGAAGAGGTAGAGGCTGGAGCCTCAGGTTTATCATTTAACTGTCAGGTCAGATATTGGTGCTGGAGAGGCATCTTCATAAGCTTCCCGTCAGCACTTACTACCTTCTTGCCTCCCCTCTGCCCACCTCACATCCTGTCTGTCCCCCTCCACCCAGTTTATGGGGTTGTCAACCCTGTTCACTACTTCTCACCCAAAATACCACAGTCGTAAAGCACACTCACCCTCATTCCTTTCAGCTATTTTTCCTCCTCAAAAAGACAGTGGTCTTTAGTTGTCTAAGCCTATTTCAATTTTTTGCTCATAAATCTCTAAGCCTCTAAAGTTTCTTTTCTGAATAAGTTCAGTTTTTCTCAGGCTTAAAAATGACCAGTTTGCTAGCTTCTATCAGAAAGGTAACTTTCTGTTATATTTAAGTGAGTGACATCACTTCAGTTTTAAAAGGAATCCTTCTTAATTCATTTGATATCATGTTTAAAGGAGTGATAACTATTTTCCTAATTGGAATGCTCTAATGTTTATAAAATAAGTTAAAGCCATACACAAAACTGGTAAATGAATGTGTTTCACCAGCACATCTCCTGCCTTTTTTGCTAGTTTTGCTATAGTTTTGATTTTCCTTTGATTGATTAAGCATGGCCGCTTTCCAGTGTGGAGAATGTGGTACCAGTCATCTTTGAGTGGGGTGGGGAAGACTGAATTCAGCAAGCATTATTACTATGTACGAGGCACTTTAATCCCACGCGTAGGACATTTTTGTGACTAGATCTTGGAGGTTGACCCTGTAATTATATAACTTCACAATAGGTTCAAACACAAAGCACCCAAAAGGCTACTGATGGATCAAAGTTTCGAAGTGTTCAGATAGTTACTCATGCTTCTCAGGGATGTGGATTTTTTTTTTGTCTTATACCAACAGCCACCATCTTTTATTGACGCAAATCATCTTTTATTGACTCATATCATCTTTTATTGACTAGACCCACATACTCTTATTTGTATCAGAGAGGCCGAGCTGGAAACTGCCTGTCTTCCCCCACAGCTCCCATCTCTAGGGCTGACCTCTCCTGAGCACACTTTGTCCTGCAGGTGCCATCTGGCCTACAGCTGTCATTGTCTATCAGACCAGTGTGGCCACCTGCGCTGCTACCCCTATCACTACTGCTCAGAGCAGGTGGTCACCTGAACTGGCTCCGTTAGGTGATTTCCAGTGGGAGCTGATGGTAAACCGTCTCAATTTGGTTTGAGAGGAAAAGAGAACATCACTTAGCCTACCTAGACAGTTGGCTTGGGAGGCTGCAGACAGTTCCAGAAACTGATCTCTCTTTGACTGACCCCTTGGCTCCTCTCTCCTGTGGTGGCTGCACCTGCAGGCCGGTTGTCCCTGCTGGGGGACAGCATAGCTGCTGCGGCTCCAAGTGCGGGGGGTAAAGGGAAGGCCCCTTCCTCAATCTAACTGGCCTAGGTTGTGTTTTCTGTCCTTCTCCCAATCACTGGTGCGAGAAGGCTGTGTCCAGATGTTGGGACAAGGGGTGTGGGTGAGGGACAGTGAGGGAAAATAATGGCACTGTGACCATAGAAGGGAGATAGATACTGGTGGCAAAAGCATCAGCTCTAACAAGGGAAAGAGCTCCCTACCGGGGACTAGTGGCTAGAGGTAAACATGAGGTTCTCTCAAGAGGCGACAGACCCCGAGGCCCAGAACTGAGTGGTTGGCAGGGGTAACCCTGCAAAGACATGGAGACCCAGAGCTGGAGGCAGACGGAGCAGCTGAGTGGGCAGTGGCACAGCAGGCAGTTGGCACAGGTGGTGGCTGAGGGGGCCAGGCCAGGGCTGCGTGGCCCTCCACCACCTAGCCCTGGCTGAGCCGTCCAGGCTCTTGGCACCATCCCCATCTGACACCCCCCCCCCACATTGCTTCTTGTGATGAGGATCCACAGCACGCGGAGGTGGGGTGAGGACTCCTGAGAACCTAGCCAACACTTTAATGCAGGGGCGGTAAAGACAATGAGGAGGAGGGGAAAATGAAGGGACAGAAAGTAGAGAGGCAGGGAGCAGGTAGCTGGGGCGGTAAGACATGAGTTCTTTTCTTTCTACCTCTTGCCCTGATTTTATTGCTAGGCAGCTGGCTGGAGAAGCGCACGTTACCTGCCTTGCCTCCTTTAAGGAAACTTCCCACAAGTCCTTCAAGGCCACACCTAGCTACCAGGGCCCTGGGACAGGCCATCTTTTGGCTGGGTAACTTTAAACCCAAAGAACAGCTGGGCTCTTTCCTGAGAGGCAGGAATGGCTGTGGAGGCCACTTGCCACGTCAGCCACACCCCAAAAGCAAGCTCTGTGCTCTGTGCCAACACACCCACCCTGGGGCTTGTCTCTGGTTTTGGTTTTTTTCTGCTCTGTTCTTGGCCAGGACTTTGCCGTCTGGAGTGCCACGTCCAGCTTCCTCTTCACTTTTCTATTTCAGCAGCATATTGGCTCGAGCCTTCAGAGTCCCTCAATCCAACTTTTCAAAGGCAGGCTCACTCTTTCTCGCCAGGCCACACCAGCTAGATGGTTGCTAGTCAGCCAGTGCGCTCACATGACCTGACACAGGTGTCCATCTTGGTCCAGTGAACAGTGGCAAGTGGAGAGATGGGGGTGGGTGGCTGTACAATATGGATAGTGGCTCCTCTCAGATGGGGCTCAGACAAGGTACCTGATGGCTGACAGAGCTGGGCAAGACTATTTTTCTGGTGACATATTCAGGTGAATCAAGTAGGTGGGCCATGAATAACCCCCCTGGGACTGTCAAAACAAGTGACCATCAACTGGCTAGCTCAATACAAGAGAAATTTACTGTCTTATAGGCCAGAGGTCTGAGACCACAGTGTTGGCGGGGCCCCAGGCTCTGAAACCTCTGTGCTGCCTCTTGGTTTCTGTGGTTTGCCGACATTCTGACTCCTTGATGTGTCACCCCCATCTCTGCCTTGTTTATCAGTGTTCTCTATATGCCAAGTGTCTTACAAGGACACCAGATCCCCCCCCCTGCTTCATTATGACATCATTCTCATTAATAGTATCTGCAATGACCCTATTTCAACACCAAGTTATTTTCTGAGGTAATGAGAGTTAGTACTTTGACATACTTTTTTTTTTTTTTTTTGAGAAGGGGGAGAGGACACAATTCAACTCAGAACACATGCAACATGGGTTGTAATGCCAACATCTCCACAAATCAGATGCAGAAGATACCCATAGGCCACAGCCCTCACAAAAGAGGCAGATGATGATGCAGTGTGCACTACGATGAGGATGTGTCTGTGTCTTTCGGTGGTCACCAAATGTCCTTATTAGTAAGTATTCGATGTGAAAAACCTCCCTCCAAAAAAGGGGAAAAGATTAAAAAAAAAAATCAGTACCCAAAGGCAGTATTGAGAAATAAGATTTTATTTTTTTAAGAAGATTCTTCAGTTCTTAAATAAGGCCTGCTAACAGGGGTGGATAATTTTCAAACAGTAGGCAAAACTGCTGAAACAATACAAGCACATCCATTTGACTCTTGGCTCCATCAGTGTCTCATACAGATACTCTGTGATAGCCAACAAGGTTGCCATCTTTAAGGAAGAGGAAACCGTAGGTGAACACAGGGTGTGATGACCCTGTGGACAACAGCAATGGAAGGGCTCTAGAGATCGAGTTCGGCATTATCAGTGTATGACTATCTAAAGGTTGTCTGAAAAAATGCAAAAAAGAGATACACTTCAATAGTTTGAGAAAAGAATAAGCAGCATGTTAGGGCTAAAGGAAAAAATGTGACGTAGGGAAGGAAATAGTGCCGATATATCTTACCACAGATAATCCTTAAAACTTATCATGAGGTAGAAAGTATTCACTTTTTTTTAATAAGAAAAAGACTATTTCAAGAGCTCAGTTACACCTTTCCTCTCCGCCTTGCTCCCAGCTCTCCCCCACCCACCTTGCTGGGTCAGAGCCACAGCTGTGTCCTATAGCTTCAGTGTCATTCTCTTCACCCTGGTGAAGCCCTATTACCTGGAGCAGTAGTCGTCAAGCTTTTAGGTTTTCATAGCAGAACCCTGTTATTTAAGGAAATTCTATCCAGATTTCACCTGTACATACTTCAGCTTAATTCTTACATTTTATGAAGATAGTTTTAATCACTTCAGATTAATGTTTGTTATGAAGTTAATGAGAACAAAGACATTATTCTGCTAGTAGAACTTTGAAACCAGGCAGTGAAATATAGATGAAAATTGATATTAGTGTTACTTAGCACTGAGAGTCAATTAATTTTGGTATTTTATTATAAAATAATCAAAAGAAAATCCTGACTCATGCAGATCCTCATCAGTCAGCTCTTCTCATTACATCCAGTGTGATCTGTTAAAATGCAAAGCTGATTATCCTATGTCAACAACTCGAAAATGCCATGGACTGTAAGTTATTTTAAATATAGCCCAGAAAGGGAAAAAAAGATAGTGATTAAACTTTAGTTCTAGAGATACTGAAATGCATCTCACAATCATTGGGCTTTAGAAACTGCGCTAGTCATTTCATCCTTTTAAAAAAGACTTTCGGTTTTCCCAGCAATAAGACAAAGCTCCAGGTTATGGTTGAAGTGGTTGAAGTTGCAGTCTAGCCAGCCTGGTCTTTCTTTCCAGTCACCCTGTTTTCCAGATTGCAGATGAAGCTTCATGTCTACCACAGAGCTTTCCCTGACCTCCCTGCTCTGGCCACATTCTTAGCCCTGGGGTGTCTGTCCTGGAGAGCACTTCCACAGGGGACATCTTTGCCTGGCTTATGTTTCTTTGATCAGAGTCTGGCTCCGGGAGGGCAGAGAACATGTTGCTTTCTGCTCCATCCTCTGCATGTGGTATAGTGTCTGGTAAGCCCACAGAAGGCACACAAGTGTCTCCTGAAAGAACAAATTTGCAAACTTTTGTTTTTAATTCACACTGATGATGTTAGGATGCTGTTCCACTCAAAGATGCAGAAGATCCATCAATGAGTAGTAGGACTTTTGCTTCAGAGTTGAATGATTTGGTCTGCACACATCTCATCTCCTTATCACAAATAACCAATCTCAAAGAGCATTGGAAGTTCTCGAGCTTGGCATTATTGTCCCAATGTCGTGACTGTGCTTTTGTGAACTTTCACTGGCCCAAGATCTTGTGCTGAGTTGGGGCTCTTGAACCTTCCCTCATGCTCAGCCTCATTCTCTGCTTTGATTATACCTGCCTCTGTGGGCACAAATCCAAATGCTGGTCAGAGCCTGGCCTCCCCAAACAATGACGCATTTGTGTGAAGTTCTACTGTATTCAGGGCGATGACAGATGCTTTCCTCTGCAGCCTGCACCGAGACGTGTTCAGCTGGATTTGGGAAGCACAAGAGCTTCGCATTTGGCATTGAAAACTTCTGAGGGTGTAGGCCTTACTTTTGTGTTAGCCTTTTTAGATTAGTGAAAAATGGTCCCTAAGAGGTGGGGGGGGGAGGGGGGAAACTTGTGGAACCTCAGAAGGATGTTTATTTGAAAGACCAAGGTTGAATTTGAAAACCACCTACTGACTCAGTCTTAATTCTTGTTTTACCAAGCACTTCCTGACCTACTTCCTGGCCATTGCTTGGTGAACCTGCCAACTTTATATACTGCAGTAGCAAAAACTCAGCTGGGACCACATCGCCCCTGTGGAGACAGCCTGGCTTCTTCTTCACCTTGGTCTCTGCTCACATCCAGTCCACGTGGACCCCCAACCAGTGCCTCCTCCACAGACCCTCCAGATGGCTCAGAGCCCTGCCTGTGTATCACCGAGCTGTGGGCCATGCCTGGCTCCCGCTAGACTGGAAGCTCCCTGAGGGCAGGTGCTTCATCTCTGTTTGGTGGGTGGCACCTTGTATGCAGCAAACGTAATGCAGCCCTTTCTCTCAGTCTTGCTGACCTGAGTAGCGTCCATTTTGGCCAGTGGAAAAACTGCCACCTGTAAATGTTTTATGGTTCCTCTGGCATTTGTTCTTCAACTGTTATACAGGCTTGCCGTTTGTTCACAAAAATGTGTAGCTCTGGGAGCAAGTAGAGCTCCAGACCTTTGGGAGAATAGGCCTCACTCAGTACCACCACCACAAATCTGGGGTCATCGTATTCCTACCTCTTCCTCCCACTCTTGCCCTCTCTGGTAGCTGCCATCTGTTTCACTATCTGTGGTTTCAAATTGTATTTCCTTGGTCAACAGTAAGGCGAAGCACCTTTCCATGAGTTTATTAGTCATGTGTATTTCTTCAGGTAACTGCCCACCTCCTTGCCTGCTTTTCTATGAGGTTAAGCTAGTCTATAATTTGCAGACTTAATAACCTTTGGATCCTGACTATATAGCCCTTCACGTGCTAAATACGGCCACTATCTTCTCACGGGAAATTAATTCATTTTGTTTTATGTATTATTCACAAACCAAAATTTTATTTTATATTACTTGCTTTCTTGTTCTCTGTGGCTTCTAGATGTGCAATCTTGTAAAGGCCACCTCCAGAGGGAAACAATGTTCTCTCTTATTTTTTAATGGTATTTTCAGTGTATCTTTGACAAGTTGACCCTCCCATAAATTTTATTTAGATGTGTAAGACAGATCCTTAGTTTGTTCTCTTTTGTCATGGTTTTGATCAACAATGTCAGAACGATTGAATAGGTCTTTACTTCCCCATTGATTTGAAAGGTAACGTGGGCCTTTCTGGGGGACCTGAACAGGTGGGAGGATGTGGATGTGGGGAGACTGATAGGAAGTGACACAGGTGATGGGACCAAATGCACAGCAACAGCAACGGGGAGCAGTGGGTGTTCTTGAAGGGATGGAGAGCCTGGTGGTCCTGGAAACACACAGTGAATAAAGAGGCAGAGACTGATTTAGAAAAAATACCCAGCAAACATCAATTTAATATATAGCTGATTTTTTCTTTGTTTTTCTGAAAATAAACTATCCATTCAAAACAGAAACCTGTAGCAAAATAAAAAGGCAATGTTCTAAAATTAGATTTCCAAAAACCTACAGTAAACATCATCTTTAATGGGGAACACTGGAAGCCTTCCCTAAGTTAAGTCTAGCGTGAGATTGGCCGCAAGCGTGGGGTCTTTCTCCTCAGGTGTGTTGAAAGGCTTAGCTAATGCACTAAGGCGAGGATGGAACTGGCATGAGGATTAGAAAGGAGAGATAGGTGGCATGATTCACAGACAATAATGAACGTGTCAGAAAACCTAAAAGAAAGCCAGGTGCGGTGGTGCAGGCCTGTAATCGTAGCTACTTGGTTAGGAATAACCTCAGGTTAGCTGAGGTTAGGAATCACTTGAGTCCGCAGGTTCGAGACTACTCCGGCCAGTACAGTGAGACCTAGTCTCAGAAAAAACAAAAAACAAACAAACAAAAAAAAAACCTAAAAGAATTATAAATTATTAGAAATAGTAGGTGACCGAGGAAGTCTCTCAATACGGGGACAGTGACTAGAAACAAAAATCAATGGTGCCTTTATTACTTGCTACAAATAGAAATTCAATGTTAAGGTGCATTATCATGATTAGAATAAAAAAGTCAAACACCAACATATCTTAACAAAGACGCATCAAGTTCCTACTTTCTGTCACGAGTCATTGAGCAAAATTAAAGAAGATCACAGAAAATTCTACAAGGACCGAGTACATCTGGAGATCATAAACCTGGCGCTGTGAAGAGGTCGACTCACCACAAATGGATCAACGAAAATCCCCACCAAAACACCAACAGAAATTTCTGTGGAAGCCGGAGCTGATTGTAAAAACAAGTAGAAGATAACAACACAGCCGTAAGATTAGAAACTACAATGATACACACGGAAAAGTGACGTTTAACTGTTTCGGCAACAAGGCAACATAAATATTCACAACCGTCTCTTCAGTCTTTGCTATGTACCAGGCGCCCTGCCGAGTGTTTCCAGAGAGCAGGACCCAGAACCTCAGTTCCTGTGGGCCGCTCTGGGCTGAACGGGCTCCACAGCCCCAGCGGCGGTCTCCTCTGGAAGGTTCGTCGTGCTTTTTTCTGGAGAAAAGCAAACAGAATTGTGTGTAACCTAAGATTTTGTGTTCTTTTTTGGTCGAGAGGCCTCTGCCGTGGGCCGAGAGTGTTTTTCATATAGATTCGCCTCTCACCACCTCTGTGAAGCAGCCAAGGGTTGAACTGTCCACTTCAAGCCAGGAAGAACTATAGCCGCAGGCGGTGGGGGAGATTCACACCAGGATCTAGAGCCATTACTGCGGAATCTTCTGTGCAAACTAAGTTCTTCTAAAAACGAAAACACCCAGGGCTTTTCCTGGGGTCAAACAGCCTGCCTGGGAAATAGCATTTCAGAAGGTAGAGTAAGCCACAGTGATCTTGTAGCCACCTAGTTATATGCTCAGGCAGCTGGGCCCCGACAGATGCTGGGCCTTGCGCAGGTCAAGAGCATGTAGACCACGAACCCATGACTCAGTGACTCCCAATTAAGTGCTCTACTGCCCCATGTAATTAGGAGGCAAATCTGTGTCAACGCAGGGCGAGACTGAGGAGGCGCTCACAGGTGCTGATGATGGCTGCAGCGGGCAGGGCCACGCCCGAGTTCCGTCAAGTTGTCTAAGTCTGACAAGACTTAGTAGCCTCTGGCCTGGGAGATGGGAAAACACCGCATCTGGTGCTTGTGAAGCGTTTCACCGCCCCTTTGGATGACCTGATCCCTCTGCCCCTCCTAAGTGCCCCTAGAGCACTGGGAAAACACGGAGAGGCATGTAAGCTTACTCAAAGTGACTTCACAACTCTAATTGGGCATATCCTGAGTGTCACAAGGTCGGAGTCGTGTTTCTGCAGTGTGTCAGACAGGAGGACAGAACACCCTGGGCACAGGCACCCGGAGAACCTGCAGGGCAGGGCGGGGCTGGTGACAGCAGCCCACTGAGGCTGCTGAGGCGCTGGGCTGAAGGGAGGCCCAGCACACCTCTGCGGGTGGCCCAGGGCAAGCGGGGCTGCCAGTTCTTAGATGGCGTGAAGAAGGGAAACGCCTGTCTCTGAAAGGCAAAGGCGAAACGCCAGGGACTCGGGGCCACAGACGGCGAAAAGGGAACTCAAGACGTAAACACGGGGAGGAAGAAAAGAAATGAACACAAGCATCAGGCTGACTTGGGGGCTTTCTAAAGAGCAGGAGCAGTTCTTTCTGAGGGGGTCATTTTGGCGGTGGCTGGTGGTTGCTGGGCAGAAGGGCTTGGGAGCTTTGAAGTTTGACCAGAGGGGAAGTTCCAACAGGGGCCAGGAAGGAAGGAAAGCTGCAGGTCCATTTATCCTCCCCTGGATGGGATGCTTGGGGAGCTGAGGTGGGGGCAGGGCTAGAGGTAGCCTGGGAACCCTACAGGTAGCTGACTGCCTCTCATTGAGGTCCCTAGCACATCTCTGGCTTTAGCTCTTAGTTCTCACACCCACCATGGCAAAGGAGGGCAGCCCTTTAGCTTCTGAAAAGTAATTACTACCTACAACAATGCAAACCCTGGAGAAAGATGCAAGGTCAGGGATTTTCGGACATGAAAATCTTGAAGTTTCACAAGTAACCATTAATCCATTGGCACCGCCTCTAAATCTTTTGAAGGGGAATGAATTCCCCGTCCACCAAAAGGGCAGGCCCTTGGGGACAGAGCTCTGCTGTCCATCATGTGACACGAAAGGGGGTTAGAAGGTGGGGCTGCTGGGCCACGCAGAAACCAGCGTCCAGGTGAGGACCCCGGAGCCAGAGGCGTCCACTTATATTTTCAATCTTGATTGCTTTTCTCTCATTATCTAAATAAATCCTCAGCGTGGAAACATCCAGGTCTACAGAAAGGGATCATGAAGAGTGAAAGAACTCCTGCCCTCAGAGCAGATCACACCAGTGTTTTCTGACATTTACTTAAACATCGCTAACATTTATTTAAAACAAGATAAAGCTATTTTGGTTTGTTTTCTTTCTTTTTTAATGGGATCATACTGTCCCTTCTTACTCAAGATTTTATTCGGTCTACTGACCAAAAATCACCTTGCTTTTAAAAGGCTGCAAAGTATTCCAAGGTGAGAATAAGTCACGGTTTAACCAAATTCGCACTAATGAAAAGAGGTGTTTGTTATTTTTTTCCTTTGCAGAAACTCTTGCTCATGTATCCCTCTACACACGTGAAGGCACGCTTGGATATGAAATCCTAGCGAAGCAGTGGCTGAGTCAAGGGGTGCGTGCTGTGACATTTCCATGAGCTAGTCCTTCAACCTTAAATGGTTAAGACTGGTCCATCACTTGAAAGGGCATGGACATAACGCTTGGCCATGAGGTTTCTCCAATGGCTGTCTCGCCTAGCATTTCTCTAATTCCTTTTCAGAAGTTGTTGAGATGCCAGTTGCTGTCACAGAAAGCAGTTGTCATTGGGGGAGCTAGTTTATATAATTTCCTTTTGGATTTTTTCATTCCCGAATGACATTAGTTTTGTTGCTCTTTTGGAATTCTGAGCAGGATTTATGGATTAAGAGATAAAAGACGCTTTTTTTTTTTTTTTAATTACCCAACTCGTCCTCTGCCTTTCATCTGCTGGAGTGACCATCACAGGTGCTTGGGTCAGTCACCTGCTATTGGCGGCAAGAGGCTGGATCTGCCAGTGCTTGCCTGCTTAGCGTATGCTTAGCGTTTAAGAAGTGTCCTAGTATTTCTCATATTAAACCGAAGTGACCAGGTCTGACCCTCTTAAGCAACACTTCCATTTTGAGAGAAAGAGGACAGACTTTCAAGAGTGAAATATGGACAACAGTATTCTCCTGGTCTAAAGTGACTTTTGCTTCCCCAGGACTTGGATTTTCAATGTCTGTACTATTCATTAACTTGGTAATTACTCATGAACTTCCTTTGGACTTAAAAAGATAACAAGGTTAACCCACTTCAGTGTTCAGAGAAATCACTACACTCCCCCTACTAGATTAAATGCTCCGGGAGAGGAGGAACTTCAGTTCATTCATATTTCCCAGCATCTAGCTTGATAGAGGTGTCGCTGTGCCCTTGTTATGTAAATAGTAATTTCTTGGAATTTGTTTGGAAATCTGCTTATATTTTGTATCCCCATAGTCAGCGCCAAGTTGCTGATTAAAATTAGGGTATTTATTCAGGAACACAACTTAAGTCTTTGAAGCCAAGTATGAAAAATTCCTGGCCTATGAACTATTCAAGGCTTCCCAGCCCTAACATACTATTAACTTACAAAGGATTAGTATACAAATACTCTTAAAATTAGAGTGAGAACTGGATAAATCTTCGATTTAGAAAGCAGTGCACTGATTTTTCTAAGCCTCAGATCATGGTGACAAAAATCAGATTTGGGAATTAACTAAATTGACCCCAACCTAGCTCTGTAAGTTCTTTTATTGGGAAAAAAAATACGGCATCAAGTCGATAAATGGAAATGCTCTAAGCGTAAAACTATCTTTTTAATATGACTTTATAAGCAAGAAGGCACAGGAAATATTCATGCTCAACTTTTATATTCTGGACTATGTCAATGGTGGCGTGGCATTAATGAGAGCAATAAATGCCCTCGAATACTGTCAAAGATGCAGTTATTTGGGTTAAGAATATATTAAATGAATAAGTGAATAAAATTAACAGCAGCAAGACATTTAAATTTAAAAAGATCAGGAAGAAGGTTCCATATAAATCTGATGCATATTTTGGAAACTATACAACACTTGGGGGAAAAGAGGTAGAGAGAGGGGAAAAAAATACAAGAATCAATTTCAATTTTAGAAGTTACTCAGAAAAAAGTCCATTTTATAAAACACATTTTAATTCTAGTCTTTCAGTTCTTATTTATGTCAGACCACCTCTTACTGGATGTTTGGTTTCCTGTACTGAGGCTTAAAAAAATTATCTTGTGGTTAGAAAGCAGAATATTTTGAAGATGGCTGACTGAAAAGAATTTTTTGATTTACTATTTTTAACAACAAATTTTACTTAAAAAAAAAAAAACTGAGTCAATCAGATTTGAGATGAACTCTCCTATATCCAGTGTGCTTAAAAAAAGAAAATGGATCAAATCTTGGGAAGGATTTATATATAAGCAACTTAGAGGAAAATAAAGAAGAGTGTTTAATCGGTCAAAAACCACCACCAAAAAAAAAAAAAATGGAGAAAATGAAGAATTCTTTGTGGAGAGGCAGATTTCATAAACAGTAACTTAGAAGACGGTGTGTACCCAAGTTCCAAGAGACACCATCAGCAAAAGCAGCATGGGAGGGAGGGGGGAGGAAACTCACAGCAGGTAAACAAGCATTCAACTTGTTAAGACTTAACATTCGAGCCCAGCACAGTTATGAGATCTGAATTTTAAGAAAAATACACGCTTAAAAAGGTATTGCAAAGAACAAATTATGAAAAAAAAAAAAAAAAAAAAAAGGAAGAGAAGAAAAA
>PVHY01028191.1:0-15472 GCA_004024945.1 Uropsilus gracilis | reverse complement strand
CAGACTTCTCAGAAGAGACACTCAAAGCAAGGAGAGAATGGGGCCACATCATCAAAACACTCCAAGACAAAAACTGCCAACCAAGAATACTCTACCCAGCAAAGTTGTTCTTCCTTTTTGAAGGAAAAATTAGAACCTTCTCAGACAAACAAAGCCTCCAGAAATTTGCTACCAACAAACCCCCTCTCCAAGAATTCCTCCAAGAAGCTCTAAGATCGAAACCTGCAGAAGAATAAGAGAATGAAAAAATAGAGAAGAAAGAACAAACTAAAACAGAACTGCCAATGACCACCAGAAACCCAATGTTAGACACTCAAACATCAATAATTACCCTAAATGTCAATGGGCTAAAGTCAGCAATTAAAAGACATAGAGTGGCAGACTGGATTAAAAGACAGAACCCAACATTTTGTTTCCTCCAAGAAACACATTCAATCCCAAAAGACAAGCATAGATTGAAGGTGAAAGGATGGAAAACAATCATACAAGCCAATGGCCCCCCAAAAAAGCAGGAGTAGCCATTTTGATAGCAAATAAAGCAGATTTCAAATTTAAAAAAGTAACAAAGGATAAAGAAGGTCACTATCTAATGGTTCAAGGGTCAACCAACCAAAAAGATATAACAATTATCAACATATACTCACCAAATGAGGGAGCACCAAGATTCATAAGACAGCTACTAAGAAAAATGAAAATAAATATAGATGAAAACACATACGTAGTAGGAGACTTTAACACACCACTCTCAACAAAGGACAGATCAAAACAAATGCTACACAAGGACACAAAAGCCTTAAATGAAGACCTAGACAAAATAGACCTAATAGACATCTACAGGATGCTACACCCACAAGGAAAAGAATACACCTTCTTCTCAAATTCACATGGATCATTTTCTAAAATTGACCACATACTAGGCCACAAGACAAACATGAGTAAATATACAAAGATTAAAATAATACCAACCTTTTTTTTCAGATCATAAGGGTATCAAACTAGAAATCAATAATGAAAAGAAAGAAAGAACGTCCAAACATGGAGACTGAACAACATGCTAATAAAGGAAGAATGGGTAATAAAAACTTACTTTGAAACAAATGACAAAGAAGACACAGCATTCCAAAATGTTTGGGATGCAGCAAAAGCATATCTAAGAGGAAGACTCATAGCAATACAGGCCCATATCAAAAACCAAGAAAATAACCAAAAAAACAACCTAATCCACTAACTTGAAAAACTAGAAAAATAGCAACAAAAAAATCCAAAACCCAGAAAAAGACAAGAAATAACAAAAATAAAAGAAGAAATAAATAATCTAGAAACCAAAAAGACTATCCAGAGGACCAACAAAACCAAAAGCTGGTTCTTTGAAAAAATAAATAAAATTGACAAGCCCCTTGCAAAACTCACAAAGGAAGGAAGAGAATTCAAATAAACAGAATCAGAAATGAAAGAGGAGAAATTACAACCGACACTAAAGAAATCCAAAGGGTAATAAGAGCGTATTATGAACAACTATATGGAAACAAATACAACAACCTGGATGAGATGGATAGATTCTTAGAAAGATACAACTCTCCAAAATTAAACAAGGAAGAAATAGAGAATCTAAATAAACCAATCACAAGCAGTGAAATTGAAGAAGTCATCAAAACTCTACCTAAAAACAAGAGCCCAGGACCAGATGGCTTTACAAATGAATTCTACCAGACATTCAAAGATGATATAATGCCTGTGATAGTAAAACTCTTCCAAAAAATAGAGAAAGAAGGAAAACTGCTGAACACATTCTATGAAGCAAATATCACATTCATATCAAAATCAAATAAGGACAGCTCCAAGAAAGAAAACTACAGGCCAATTTCCTTAATGAACACAGATGCAAAAAAATGTAAACAAAATCCTGGCAAACCGAATCCAACAATGCATAAAAAGCATTATTCACAATGACCAAGTGGGATTTATCCCAGGGGCACAAGGATGGTTCAACATCCGGAAAACAATTAACATAATACATCACATCAACAAAGAGAAAAGCAAAAACCACATGATCATATCAATAGATGCAGAGAAAGCATTCAACAAAGTCCAGCATCCATTTATGATAAAAGCCCTTGAAAAATTAGGGATTAAAGGAACATACCTCAACATAATAAAAGCCATCTATGACAAACCTACGGCAAACATTATCCTAAATAGGGAAATACTAAAAGCATTCCAGTTGAGAACCGGAACCAGGCAAGTATGCCCACTCTCCCCATTACTCTTTAACGTTGTACTGGAAGTTCTAGCCAGGGCAATAAGGCAGGAGAAAGGCATAAAAGGGATACAAATAGGTAAAGAGGAACTGAAGCTATCATTATATGCAGATGGCATGATTCTCTATATAGATGACCCCAAAAAAGCCACAGAAAGATTGCTTGAAATAATAAACCAGTTCAGTAAGGTAGCTGGATGCAAAATCATCACACAGAAGTCAAAAGCTTTCCTATATACAAAAAGTCAAAAAGAAGAAGAAGAAATTCGAAAAACCATCCCATTTACCATTGCACCAAAAAAAAAAAATACCTGAGAATAAACCTAACAAAAAATGTGAAAGAACTCTACAAAGAAAACTTTAGAACACTACTAAAAGAGATAGAAGAAGACATAAGGAAATGGAAAGACATTCCCTGCTCATGGATTGGAAGGACAAATATCATCAAAAAGGCCATCTTAACAAAGGCAATCTACAGATTCAATGGAATCCCAATAAAAATCCCAATGACATTTTTTAAGAGATAGAACAAAAATTAATGAAATTCATATGGAATAATAAAAGGCCTCAAATATCAAAAAACCTCCTGACCAGAAGAAAAAAGAGAATGGAGGCATTACAATTCCAAACTTCAAACTATACTACAAAGCCATAATAATTAAAACAGCTTGGTACTGGTACAAAAACAGACAATCAGACAAATGGAACAGAATAGAGAGCCCTGAAATAAAACCACACATATACAGTCAACTAATCTTTGACAAAGGAGTGAAAAACTTATGTTGGAACAAAGATAGCCTATTCAATAAATGGTGCTGGGAAAATTGGACTAACATATGCAAAAAATGGACCAAGACAGCTCCCTCACACCATGTACAAAAATCAACTCAAAATGGATAAAAGACTTAGAGGTCAGACCTGAAACCATAACATACATAAAGGAAAACTTGGGTAAAACCCTTCAGGAATTACAATTCAGAAATCCCTTTCTGGAAGCATCTACAGATGGCAAAAAAAATGAAAGAAAACATAAGCAGATGGGACTATATCAAACTAAAAAGCTTCTGTACAGCAAAAGAAACAACAAAAAAAAACTAAAAGAAGCCCAACCGAATGAGAAAAAAATTTTGCCCTCCACAATAGTGATAAGGGTTTAATAACGAAGATCCACAAAGAACTCACACAATTAAACAAAAACAAAATAAAAAGCCCAATCAAAAAATGGGGAGAACTAAAAAGACACTTCTCCAAAGAGGAAATGCAAATGGCCAACAGACACATGAAAAATTGCTCATTATCACTAGCAATAAGGGAAATGCAAATCAAAACCACAATGAGATACCACCTTACACCAGTAAGAATGGCCCACATTCGAAGAACAGGCAACAACAAGTGCTGGAGAGCATGTGTAGAGAAAGGAACACTCTTACACTGCTGGTGAGAAAGTAAACTGGTCCAACCTCTATGGGAAGCTGTGTGGAGGACCCTCAAATTAATGAAAATGGATCTACCATTTGACCCAGCAATTGCTCTCTTGAGAATCTACCCAAAAGAGACCTCAATGTGGGTACAAAGGGACACCTGTGCTCGGATGTTTACTGCAGCACAATTTATAATTGCAAGGACATGGAAGCAACCCAAGTGTCCCAAAACAGATGACTGGTTGAAAAAAATGTGGTATTTATACACAATGGAATACTACTCATCAATTAAAAATGACAAATTAGATGACTTCCTGACAACATGGATGTACTTAGAAGGAATCATACTAGCAGAAACAAGTCAAAAAGAGAAAGACAGAAGTCAAATGGTCTCACTAATATATGGGACATAATGAAAAAAAAAAGTAAATAAAAGCCATGAGGAAAAGACAAAACAGGCTGAGCACCAAACCGAAGCACACAACAATGGACAGGAGGGAAAGGGGGGGAAGGGAGGGGGAGCAAATCCTTGGGATTGCAAAGATGTGAAATTTACATATAAATAAATTTTTTTAAAAATAAAATAAAAAATAAATAGATAAATTAATGAATGAGTGAATAGAATAAAGTCTTCACCAACCAGTTGGTCCAAGAAGGGGCTGATAGGGGCCCCAGGGACACACAATGGGCCAAGGCCTGGTTGCTGCCCTGAGGGCTCCTCCCACCAGGAGCCAGCCTGCTGCTCAGTCAGGAGGCTGGACACTGCCAGTACCATGCTTCAAGTGTAAGGCCACCGGACACTGGGCACATAATGTCCCAATCCTCATCCTCTGCCAGGCCCATGTGGGCACTGCCAGTCCATTGAACACTGGGCAGTTGATTATCCAGGCTGGACAAGTGACCACACTTTGGCCAGCAGGGGTTCATAGTGGGAATCCACCCTGGCCTTGAATGGGGTCTCCCCTGGGTAAAGTAGGAGGCCCTAGTGTGGTCACTGTGGGGTTCATAGATCTCCCCCAGACACATTGGGGTTTTCCCTTTGAAAAATTCAGATATTCTACTTTGAATTTTGGAATTCACACTGGGGTCTCCTTCAGAACATTTGGGGGACCCTGTGAAAAATGTGGGGTACCCCTCTTTGACTTGTGGGATTACAACGAGGAGGCTTTCTCACACAAATTGCTGAATCATCCTTCGACTTTGGGGTTCCCATAGTGGCGTTCATCTTGATACTTGTGTATCCCACTTTGCCTTTGTGGCTTCACAGAGTGAGGTCTCCTGTGGTTAAGTTTTGGGTTTGCTTTTGCCCTGAGTGTTTCTCATCATAGGGGCTCCCCTGAGAGGGTTCACGGTTGTATTCTGCTGCTGGCAGTTGAAGACCTTAATAGCTGCTCTTTCAAACCCAGCCTTTGTTAGTGTCAAGCAAAATCATTAGTGGTTTGCAGGTCAGTGTTCATGTGGAACCAACAGAAATATATGACACAAGGATGCAGAAAGATGACGTAGTGACAGATCACCCATCTGTGGTTTGGATGGTTCATTTTTTTTTTTTTTTTGAGACTAGGTCTCACTATGATGCCCAGGGTAGTCCCAATCCCAGGGACTCAAGCAATCCCCAGGCTCAGCCTCCTCGGTAGCTGGATTACAGGTTCCCAACACCACACCCAGATGCTTCTTCAAGAACCAGGTCTTACTTTGTTGCCCAGGGTTGTCTCAAACCCGCAAACTCAAGCAATTCCTGGTCTCTTGCCTCCCAGTGCTTGGATTATAGGCGTGCGCCACCACACCTGGCTTGATGGTTTTTTTTATGTCTCGACCTGACTAAGCCTCCGAGTGCCAGAAAATTGCTCAAATTTTTCTGGGTGTCCAGGTTCAAGTTTCGCATTTCCCCTGGTAGGCTGAGGAGATCTTTGCCCTCCCTGGTGGGGGTGGGGCCTCAGCCAGTTAGCTGAAGGGCTTAATAGAATGGAACAGGTGACCCTCATGGCAAAGAAAGTCTTTCCCCTGCCTGACTCCTCAGCTGGGATGGCAGTTTTTTCCTCCCTGGGAACTTGAACTGTTTCTAGGAACCCACATGTCTTCATGAGTCTCAAGTCAGCTGATTCTCACAATGGAATCATGCCATCAGCTCTCCTGGGTCTCAGCTGTCTGACTCCCCATGTGGAACAAGGGAGCCAATCCCTTCCAATGGAATACCCGCTCCTCTAGAATCTATTGTGCAGTGCGATCCCACCCATTATAAGGTGGCATGTTCTATATTCTGAGGAATTTGCTATTGAGATGGGCTCTTTGGAATTTTCTACCTATCTCATCATCTCAGCTGTAAGCAGAGAAACTTGATTTCTTTTTCCCTAATTTTTATACCTCTACAGGCTTCATTCATGAGCTATGACTTCTAGTAGGATGCTGATTAAGCTGCAGGAAAGGGGACTTTGCTTTCTTCTTTCCAACTTTGAAGGGAAAGCATCTCATTTCTCTCCATTCAATAGGAGTTCAGTTTTGAATCAATTTGAGGAAGTTCCCCTTTATTCCTAGCTTATTGAGCAATTTCAATGATGAATAGCTGTTTGATTTCACCAAATGCTTGTTCTGTAGCAAAAATAGGACCCAATTTGTAGCAGTGTGGTGGTGTAATTGGGGGACATTTCCCCAGCATGGTAATGCTCAATTAGGATAGCAGCAATTGTGCCCTCTTGGGCAGTGACTTGTATAAGGGAAGCCAAGCTTTCTCACAAGAGGAACCAAGAGGGGGGTTTAAGGGAGAGAGAAGACTGGAAGACGAGAGGGAGCAGAGGAACATCAAGGAGGTTGGAGGCCTCGGAGCTGCCACTGCCATGTGCAGTAGCAGGGCAGGGGAAAAAAGCCACACTGTGGGCTTCTATCCACAGCCTTGGCTGGTATGGAGCCTAGGGTAGCATGTTGGAGAAACATGTGACCTTTGTAAGCAGAATTGAAAACATGGTACTTGAAAACTTGCTTTAATTTTGAAACTGTGAAGTTTGGGAATTGTCTGGAGACCTAACAAGAACTTGCAGTGTTGCTGTTCTCACCATGAGAAGTATGGAATGGTTGCTGCTGTTGTATTGAGTGAGTCTTGGTGGTTTTGGGCTACTTTAGAGTTGAAGCTGAAAGAATGCAGAGCTGTGCCTTTTGGAGAATTGATGAAGCCATCCTGTTTGTTTGTTTGTTTGTTTGTTTGTTTCATTGAATTTGAATCTCCTGCTTCTGAAGGAGCAACAATGCCATTTTGATTTCCTCATCTGGCTTGATGGTGGGACAGCTGTCATCTTGTGGACATATATGGCTAAGGACTCATGGGCAGTTTTTGTAGACAAGAGATTGGACTATGTGGTAAGATTCCACATCAGGTGCCTTGTATGCTCAGTGAATGATCTAGTTTGTCTTTTTAATGAATATATCGGCTTTTGCCTCTGCTTATAGTTAGTGTGGTCCTGCTACTACTTGCGCGGGCTGGGATGAAGTTGATGAGTGACTGGGTTTAAAGGCTCAGCTGTTCCCATTTATAAGTTTAATTAAGTTCTCTGCTGTGCCTGTTTTCTTATCCAATTCCACTATGATGTTTTCTCTTTGACTTGTGAATGTGATGTGGGTGACAAATGTTTATATTCAAAGACTGTTCATCTTGTGATATTGTGATAAGTAGTGAATGCCTATTTGGTCATCCAAATGATTTTCTATACTTAATTGTTTCATCTATAATTTCTGAGTCATTAGCTTACCCAGAGCCTTGGAGTGGACTGTGTTGGGCGGAAACACCTGGGTCTGGGGCTTGTCACCTGGGAAACCAAAATGAACAGTGGGTGAAGCTCTCAGGGCCTCCCCACTGACCTCCCCTCCACAGAGACATCAGGAGCTAGAAGTTGATTCAATTACCACTCACACCTATGTCATTGTAACTGGATGACTGGAGTTCAGTCCACCAGTCTACACAGAAGGCCAGTTAAGCCGAGACAGGAATCTTTAAGGTACACTTTAATCAGATAGTGAACAACCTGGAGGATGAGGTCCTAACACCCTAAAGAAACCACCTTAACATATCATGTTCAACTGGTTTTTATAGTAAATTGAATAAAGACAGTTCAGCAGCAGGTAAGCCTTTGCTGATGTTAGCAGCTTGTGCTGTCAGCCCCCTCTTAACTTCTTATCACCTCCTGGATACTTGGCCTTGAGCTCCCAGGGTGTTAAAGTCAGACTTATGACATCACTGGCTCCCACACTCCTCAGGAAGTATCTTTGGGCTGGCAATGAACTCCAAGTAGAAAGCAATAAGCAATGTGTGCATGTGCAGATTTTTTGCTCTACCTGCATAGTCTTGTTCAACCACAACCATAGTCTTGAGCCTCTAGCATTCCTCCCCACACACTAGTTGTAACCCTTATATCTATAAGGTTTGTTTTAGGTCCAAGATAGTGCTCTGCCTTTCTGTGTGTAATCTGTGGTGGTTGTTGTCATGGATCTGCGAATCCTCCACGGCAGACTGGAATTCATTGTATACAGCAGCGGGCAGTTATACCCCAGGAAACAAATAGCAAAAAGGATTAGAAAAGCCTGTCTCAGTCCTGCAACACTTGGGAACCAGGAGGTTAAGGGAGATAGTTCAAGACTAAAGAAACCTTCCCGTTTCTTTATGTCTGAACTGTTAAGTCTGAGACAAGTGCATAAACAGTCTTAACTTTTTGCTCAATAAGTTGAGCATTGTCAGTCAGGTTAAAACAGAGCCCTTTAAATTCCTCATGGTCATGATTGTGTCTCAGTAGTAAATGATCTAGTGCAGCCTGATTTTCCAGTATGGTTCCCTGGCCTGCCCTAGTTCCTGACTTCTGGCCCCGGTAAGTCATACAATATTGCATTTAAGCCTTTGACCTTAAGGCACACACCAGTTGTTCTATTTCTGTGTTTAAGAATCCTACCATAACAGGTGTCAAAAACAGTCATATTCTGGTGTACTCCATGGTGTAAGTTGTCATCACAAGTAGGTGGGAAGGAGATTTCCCTTCTCTTTCTCATATTCTGAGTTACGTGGGCCTTCTTGGGGCATAAACACTGGGAGTGTCCCAAAACTGCAGAGCTCTCCAGTGCTATCTGCAGGTATAAAGGAGTCGGCCACCTTAAAGCATAGCAGAAACCATCCCACCGGTAATTTTACATGGCCCACCACATAGGACACAGAGGTGATGGGGTTGCAGGTCATGTTATTTTCTGTGGCCATATTCAGGCCATCTTGCCTACATCCTGAGAAGGAAACACATTCTTTGACAGGTAACACATTGTCCAATTTGAATGTGAACACTTTTTTTTGAGACTAGGTCTCGCTATGTTGCCTGAGGTAGTCCTGATCCTGTGAACTCAAGCCATCCCCAGCCTCAGCCTCCCAGGTAGCTGGGATTACAGGTGCCCACCACCATGCCTGACTGCTTTTTCAAGACCGGGTCTCACTATGTTGACCGGGGTAGTCTCAAACCCATGAACCTAAGTGATCCCAGGCCTCTTGCCTCCCAGAGCTTAGACTACAGGTGTGCACCTCCACGCCCAGCTTAAACATTTCTTTTTAGTCGCAACCGGACCCAGTTATAGATACCAAAGTCAGTCACAGATTTGTTCAGATGCTGAAACAGAGTGTAACTCCTCAGACTCTGGAGGGGATGCACAACCCCATATGGTATGTCAAAGCCTGCTCAACATCAGCCCCATCTGCAAAGGCAAAAGTCGGAGACATTCAGAACATGTTTGGCCCAATACACCCAGACCCTTTTCATCCAGTCTTAATGATTTGATATCCCCTGGAGAGATAGGGGGCTTTTTATTACCACAAGCATAAACATTATTGCCTTTTTTTTGAGACTAGGTCTAGCTATGTTGCCCAGGGTAGTCCCAATCCTGGGGACTCAAGCGAACCCCAGCCTCAGCCTCCCAGGTATCTGACATTACAGGTGACTGCCACCGCACCCAGGTGCTTTTTTGAGACCAGGTCTCGCTCTGTTTCCCAGGGTAGTCTTGAACCTGTGGATTTACAAGCAATCCCTGGCCTCTTGCCTCCCAGAGCTCGAATTAAAGGTGCATTATTGCCTTTTTGATGTCATCTTTAAGTCTCTCATTCTCTCAGATTTCCACTGATCTTTAAGCCTTTTCACTCTGGTGTAGAGGATCCAGGACTTGATTCCAGGAAGCTTGATTGCTGTATGCGTCATGAGGAGAAATTCCCAAGGTCAAGTTCACCTTTTACCTGGCTGGTCTTGTGGTATTCCTGTCTTCCAAGTCTTGTGTGTGTGTGTGTGCATATTTTTTAAATAAATTAATTAATGATATTTACTTATTTTATTTATTTATTTATTTATTTATTTATTTATTTATTTATTTACTTAAGACCAGGTCTCACTATGTTGCCCCGGGGTAGTCTCAAACCTGTGAACTTGAGCAATCCCTGACCTCTTTGCCTCCCAGGGCTTGGTATTTGTTTGTTTGTTTGTTTGTTTGTTTGTTTGTTTTACATTGTTGTTTACTCTAGGGTTCTCCCACCACTTTATCATCTGTGAACTATCATCTTAATCTTTGGTGATCATCCTACCCCCAATTTCACCCCTCCCCTCCTCTTGCTCTATGCTTCAGTTCTGCTGACAGTTTTAAATGTTTCTTGTTCATTTGTGACAGGTTTCTTAGAGAGGGACTCCTGGGGTCACTCCCACCAGGCCGATTGCAGGTCAGGGGAGCAGGATTTACGGTGTCTCTCGCCCTAGACTGAGCATCCCCTTGGAAGTAGAGCCGGGAGCAGCTGCTTGGCAGTGCTGCTGTGAGGACTTGGGGCCACAGATAGTGTCTACATGGTAACACCAGTCACAGCGGTTTCCTCCCCTGGGAACGCCCTAATGAATGGGGGTGAGCAGGGTCAGGTATGTTGTAGAACCCCTTGCAAGTTGTAAGCACCTGTTCCATTGATTCTGTTTACTGTTGCTATATTTTCTGTTGGGGTACTTTCTGGTTAGCTTTCATGCATTTTGGGATGATTTTATTGGTTCCCTTTTTCATAAAATATCTAAGATGGGATTCCATTTCAAGTTCTATCGACCATTTAAATCTCAAGAAGCCTGCTGTATATTTTTAGTATAAGTCATGAGCCATCCTAAAGTAACTTTTCTATTTACAACTTGCTAGGGATTTTTTATGTGGTCATAAATACATATTTATATACATACATGCACACAATGCGCGCAACTACGGCTTTTACACCATGTTACGGTGACAGCTAGATAAGCTAAGGGACAAGTATATTTCTTAGATTGAATATTTGCAATTAGGTCTTATGAATTCACTACCATTACCAGACTGTTTTTTATTTCAGTACCACAAGACAGGCGACTGTGCCTGTTTCAGTAGAGGTTGGTTGGTTGTGAAATATTTCCCAGAGAACAGAATTTGATTTCTGATGTGGCAATTCAGTGAATCGGGGACTGTTTCAGACACTGGTGTTCACTGTAAAAATATCACATGCTATGGAAAGGACAGCTGTTCTCTCAAGAGCACTCATAACACAACATTGAATTATGGACAATGATAAGGAATTAAGTGACCATAAGCTGTCTTTATGCCTTATGTTATAAGCCATAAAAAAAGACCTTTGTAGTTCCTCACACTCCCAACAATAAGATTTAGTATTTTCAACACTGATCCTACATCATCAATAGAGACTAGTACATTACAGGCAGATTCACTCTGTGCTTAGCATGTTCCATATCTACTTGCCTACTCATCTTCAAATTTCCCAATTATTATTTCAAAACTCTTTCCTGTATAAAATCTACCATCCTCTAGGTCACATAGTGACCTAGTCCCTAGTGTATGTGACCTAATCCCCTACATCTCAGAGAAAATGAAAATCTATGAGCTTGAAACAAAATTCTTAAAGGTATGTATTATTACTTAGATTCTGATGTCTTGGTTGATAGATAAAACAAAAGAATTGACTCCCTAGGATACTACCTGTTGTTTCTCTTTTTCTGAAATCAATTTCTCTAAAACATATCTTCTCCTTTTCCTTATCTTCCACTTATTATAAAACACATGCAATCAGGGACACAATGCTACTGATCTATTTAAAGAATTGTCCTTAAAGTTCCAAATGATTCCATGACATGAAATTGAACAGGGACATAAAGATAATACTCATAAGCCAATAATAAAAATAATGAAAAAGCAATCCAAACAAAAATTTAAAGGCAATCAAAAATTTTTGAAAAATTAAATAGGGACATTCAGATCTTCCCCTTTGCCTGCCTGACTCTACTCAGTGCTGACAACTATTCTATTAAGGTGTGGTCCTTATTCACTTCTGTGACATTGATTTTCTCTCCCCATAGTTATCTCCCCTCCCTGGCTTTTATTATTTTTGTGTTTTTTGTATTTTTGCACGTTCCTGCAGCATGCAAAAGACATCAAAGTGTGGCTTTTCTGTGATAGCAATACTAGAACAAGGGGGCACTTTAATAAGACTGTCTTCAAGATTTCAATAAAATGAAGAGTTGCAATTTTGTAAGTGAACATGATAGGGGCTGCCTAGGGCACCTACTCCTGGGTGCCATTATCTCCTATTGCTTTAGGATTGCAAATTTCAAGGAAAACATGCCAGATGTGAGATTAAGTTTAATTAGAATTTCTTTTCAAAAAGATACAAGGGGAAAGAAGAAGGGAAACATGTTTTTCCTCTGTAATGTGAGATAACTTAAAAGCTAAATCCCCGGAAGGGCAGGGAAAAATGAAATAAGCAAATATAAGTGATATTGGGTGGCAAAAGGCAAAACAGGGCATTTTTCCAAACTTACAAAGGGGAGCCGCTGGCCTTTTAAAGCCAGCCATACATCAAGTTCTTCCCAGTCCATACATGCAGTAGCAAGACCACATAAGCTTTGAGAGGGAGGCAAAGACAAATTTACTTATTGAAAGATAAATTAAACAAGAGTCACTGAGGGATACAAGGTAATCTTACCACACACTCCATTCTCTAATCCAAAGCGCACATGGCTGCAGCAGCCACATGTGCATCCACAAAATGGCAGCTGCCTCACCTTAAGTTGAATGAAAGAGTTAAGATGGCACCACTGCTCCTTCTTCAAAGACACAGCTCCACTCACTCCAAGCGAGAAGAAGCCAAGATGGCATTGATAATCCTTCTCTGGAAGTAGGAGATTCAAATCCAATGAGGAAAACGAGGATAGCATCGTCAATTCTTCTCCAAAAGGCACAGCTCCAGAATTAGTTCAGCTCCAAATCCAAAGTGGCCCGGCATCAGCAAAACTCACTCAATACAGCAACACAGCAAGCACTTCAAACATCCCACATTGAAAATGGCAACATAGCAAACTCTTCAGTTCTCCAGAAGACTTCTAAGCTTCACAGTTTCAAGATTAGACCAAGTTTTCAAGTACCTCATTTTTAATGCAGCTCACATAGGCCACAAGTTTCTCCAACATACTTCCCCAGGCTCCTCGCCAGCCTAGACTAGAGATGGAAGCCCACAGTTTGGCTTTCCTCCCTGCCCTTCTGCTCCACATAGCAGAGGCAGCACGGAGGCTTCCAGCATCCCTGCTGCTCTTCTCTGTTCTCTACACCCTCCTCTTCCTTCTTAGCTCTCTGTCTTCTCTCTCCTTTCCATGTATTTTTCTCTGTCCCCTCCCTAATCTCTTATCCTCTTTTCTCTAGAGAAGACTTAATTTCCCTTCTCCAAGTCTACACCCACCAATGAACAATAACTGCTATTTTAATGCAGCACCACCAGTACTGAGGGCCACAGCCCCCAACATAAGGAGACCTGGGATGAAGGAAGAGATTCAGCCATTTGGGAAGGAAAGATGGAGGCCAGGCCATGAGGGCTGAGGGGCCTGAGGCCTGGGATCTTTAGCCCAGGATGGTAAACTTATGGCTTTTAGTAACCATAAACTGAATGTGCTTGCTGAAAACAAAAGAGGTTGGAGATTTGAACTCCGTGTTGCAGTTTCTCTTGCTGAGTTTGACTCAGGTATTTCTGGAGAAGCCATGTGAGCTAGGCCTGAGAAGAAAATGAGTTTTGCTGGCTCCTTTACTATGGAGTTTTTTTCTACTACCTGGCAGAGGACAATAAGGAGAAGACAGCATTATGCTTTCGACTGCCTGCTTGGAAGAGCTGGAGCATGCCAAAGAAAGATGTCTACTCTTCAAGCATGTGGTGATGAACTCTGAAGAATTGGACAAGTATTGAGGGTTTTTGGACAATCTTGGAGAAGGACATTGGACAATGTTGTTAAGGTTTTGGACAATGTTGGAATAATCAGGATTTTTCTTATATGTTTCTTTCTGTAACAAATAGGAATTTACTTTGTTTAGAAATAACTTAGT
The DNA here is from genome assembly GCA_004024945.1 of Uropsilus gracilis. Classification (NCBI taxonomy): domain Eukaryota; kingdom Metazoa; phylum Chordata; class Mammalia; order Eulipotyphla; family Talpidae; genus Uropsilus; species Uropsilus gracilis. The sequence goes on along the minus strand of PVHY01028191.1, from coordinate 1,411 downwards.
CCACACTCTTAAGAGTCTTGTTCTGGCTTGGAATTTAGCAAAATGGATGTCGGTGACAAAGGACCCAAAGAAGGTTGAACTGCAAGTTATAGGCTTTTTTTTCCTCTGGTCTGGGAGAGAGAGAGAGAGCAGAGAAAAGCTGCTGGCAAGAGGCAGGGAATTCTGCATAACAATAGTAGGTGGTCAGTGAAAATGCAAGGAGCCTGCATTTAGGAGGAAACGGGGAAAAAAAAGAGAATTTTGAGTTTTAGGTAATAGTTTAAAAATCTCTCCTTTCTCCACTCAATTTCAAAATAACCAAAATGAATCCTTTGTAGTGGCTCATGGTGGTGATACCCTGGAAGATAAGAAATAACTGATCTTTGATCTTCTGCTGTAGGAACCCAGCCTCAGAGACAATTTCTGTCTGAACCATGCAGTCCACAATGTTGTACGTGAGTTCATCTCTCCCACTGGCTTTGTAGCTAAAGGAAAAAGAACATGGTGGATTGTGACATAGCACTATAAGACACATGTGCTCATAACTTGCACAGTAGAGTTCAGACAGCAGTGTATGTGCTTTTACTTTCTGTAACATGTTCATGCATAGCTCTACCGCAGCAGGTTTTCCTATACTGAGAAGACATCTCCATCAACATTTTAAAAAACAACAACGCTTTTAATTCATTACTATTTAGTAGAGGAAAGAAGTACTACTGACACTGTATCCATCAGAGTATAAAAGTCTTTCTCTGAAGAGGTGAAGCCAATTCAGTATAGGATGGCAAATATGACTTAGGATTTTTTCAATTATTCTACTAGATTTCTTTCAATTAATGTTCTTTATATTGGAAAAAAATGCCACTATCTTATAAGCCCACAATTTCAGAAATATCATAGTTCAAGTAGCTGAAAAAGATAAAAAGAGAGTCAGGTGTGGTGGCATGCACCTATAATCCAAGCACTGGGAGGCAAGCGAACAGGGATTGCTTGAGTTTGCAAGTTCAAGACTACCCCAGGCAACATAGCAAGACCTGGTTCTCGAAAAAGCAGCTGGGCACAGTGGCAGGTGCCTGTAATCCCAGCTACTTGGGAGACTGAGGCTGGGGATCACTTGAGTCCACAGGATCAGGACTAGCCCAGACAACATAGCAAGACCTAGTCTAAAAAAAGAGAGAGAGAAAGAGAGAGAGAAAAATTCTAAATGAAGCGCTAACACTAGGAGGGACAGTGGTATTTGTTCTTGGTCAGTCTCCCCTGAAGACAGCTCCATACTCTATAACAACTACTAGTTATCTGTGCTTTGTCTGTGTCTCTCATATATAGAACAGTGCTCAGCACATAGTAGGTACCCAATAAACGTGAGTGACTCATAATGATTCAGAAAAACACATTCAAATGTTAGAGAAATTTGGAGACACTCTGAATTAAT
>PVHY01028190.1:0-15470 GCA_004024945.1 Uropsilus gracilis | reverse complement strand
AAAAAAAAAAAAAAAAAAAAAAAAAAAAAGTTGGTCGGGGAAAGCAGACCTGAAAGATGTCTAAGACAGGGCTGTGCAGAATCTCTGGAGACAGGCAGAGCCAGTACAAAGGCCCTGTGGTAGGCTGCACCTAGAGCCTGGAAGTGGTGTGGAGGCCATTGTGTCTGGAGCAGAGGAAGAGTCGAAGACCTGGAAGGAGGCCAGAAAGGTCACAGGTTAACACACCCCTTCCTCTGCTCATGGTTGTCCCTTCACCGCAGGCTTCATTACCATGACACCCCAGCTCTTCATCAACTATAAGCTCAAGTCCGTAGCCCACCTGCCCTGGCGCATGCTTACCTACAAGGCCCTCAACACCTTCATTGATGACCTGTTTGCCTTTGTCATCAAGATGCCTGTTATGTACCGGATCGGCTGCCTGCGGGACGGTGAGGCCCAGTGGGTAGACGGGAGGCCCGATGGGAGGCTCCCACAAGAGCTGGACATGGGTGAACTCAGGGCCCCAGTCCAACAGTGAGGGGGTTTGACACAGCACAGCCTATTCACTCTGCTGATGGTGCCTGTTCCCCTCACACTGTCTCCCCTATCCCCAGATGTGGTCTTCTTCATCTACCTCTACCAACGGTGGATCTACCGCGTCGACCCCACGCGGGTAAATGAGTTTGGCATGAGTGGTGAGACCCTGACAACAGCCGCCCCTGCAGCCGAGGCCCCAACAGCACCAGGGGTCCTCCCGTCCCCACCCACCCCTGACCCCGACACGACCACAGCTGCCACCAGGGAGGAGGCCCCCACGCCCCTGTCTGCCAAGTCCACCCAGGGGGCCAGCTCCACCCATGAACCCCAGGAGGTCCCTCCAAAGCCAGCAGAGGACAAGAAAAGGGATTAGCCGCCTGTTCCTCTTCACTTGCTCCGGCTCCTGGTGACCACCGTCCTCCCGCCGCCCTGGCCCCTCGCCTCCCTTCCTTGTTGCCCTTTCCCTGGACAGATCGGGCCAGGGCAGCAAGAGGCCCCCGCGAGCCAGGGCCCAGTGTATGGAGTGGGGCTGGGGCGGGCCAGGGCACATTGTTTGTGGAGGCACCGTCCGTCAGTCAGTCTGTCTGTCTATTCCTCTGTGTTTCTAGCCATCTCGTTCCGCCAGCCCAGAGCTGTTGGCAATCATGGTGAAGCGGAGGTGGCGCTGCCAAGGGGGTGGGCCAGGCGGGGGAGGGGCCGGGGCCCTCTGTGGGCTGCCCATGGCCGTCCATCACCTTGTCCCTCGTTCCCCAACCATCTCCCTCCCCCAGACCGCCGCCCTTTAACACAGTCTGGATTTAATAAATTCATATGGGTGTTTAACTTAAAGGTGACAAGCCCTGTTCCTGCCGTCTCTGCCCCCTTGAGAGCTACTTCACAGAGGCGTGGGTGACTCCCCAGTCTGGGAGGGAGACACCACGTGCGGGACAGGGCCACAGTCAAGTAGAAGAACGACATGTGGGCCTAGTCCCCTTCTTACCTACTCCCTTCCCTTCCCAGCAGCCCTCAGAGGGAGCTGCCCTCTCAGGCCCTGGCTGGTCAGACACTCTCCTTGATTGACCTCAGCCCCCTGAGGCTGGGCTACTGTACCCTCTGCTTGGCTCCCGGCCTTGGGCAGTACAGGAGCACAGCCTGCCTCCACTGACACCTGCTTGACAGTGTTCCCCCACATGCCCTCGGCCTAGGTTCCTGTGGCCCTGGATATGCCACCCAACTCCTCTGACTTCCATACTCATCTCCCAAGGTAGTGCCGGGGTAAGCTCTTGAGAGGCCCTATCCCAGATGGCTGAGGGTCCCTGTGACTGTTGGGGCATCCTTGGTATCCCCAGAGCTACTTGTACCAGGGACCCAGTTACCACATGCTTTCCTGAGCACTGGGGCTGGGGCTGTTCAGCCAGCTTACAGCAGAGGAGACCAGCCTCCCAGCAGCCTGCACTCTGGGAGCGTGCATTCTAGCTTGAGGTTTGGGGTGTTCTTGCCAACACTTCTCAGAGAGGAGCCTGGGCTTGAGGACCACCCATTTCTCTCAAGCTCCACTGCCCTACAGGCAGGATTGATGCAGTCCCTCAGACACTGGATTGCAGGGTCCTCAACACTTGGGCCTTAACCCTGCTGCTACTGCTCTTCATTGTTCTCTAGCTCCTAGTTCCCCCATAAAAAGTCCCGGTTCTCTACCAGAGCCTCTCCATGGGGTTCCGAAGAGGGTTCCAAGGCTTCCCCACTCCACACCCCTGGCTCCTCCTGCCACGGCCCTGGGCCCACACCACTTGGGCATCGTCCCCTCCACTGCGACCTCCTGGTCCAGACTGCCCTCAGGGGTGCCCACCCAGCCTCCTCCCTGGTCTCCTGCCCAGGCCTGCCCTTCCCATTCATTCTCCATCCAGCTGCCAGACAGGCTTTCATCCACACACACCTTCCCTGCCTGTTCAGAACCTCCCATGACCCAGTGCGTTGGGGAGAAGAGCCCCTGGAGGGAGGGGGCTGTAACCCCGCAGCCTTATCTGCCCTGTGTTGACTTGCCTGAGCTCACCTGGTTCTAGACTTCCCTTGCTTGGGACCCAGGCCACAGCATCTTACTTAACCCTATAGAGCCAGAACTGTTGGGCACTCTCCTGGCACAGAGACCCTCCAGGCAGATTTGCAGGTATAGGTTCACATGATTGTGACTTGCACAGATGCTCATGTCAGAAATGAGGCCCTTCTGGGGCCCACACTCAGAAGTGGAGACACGGTTTGTGAATAAGCATGCCCTGAGCCTCTGCCTATGTACACAGAGGGGCGCTGTGTACACCGCAGGGGCCAAGACCACCCTGTCCTCCCCCAGTGGGGCTCAGAGCCCCATGAAAATCTGGTTTGTCCTTCAACTCACCCAACAAACCTTGTGAGGCCTGACATTTGCGTGGGGCAGAGAGGAGTCAGGCTGGCTCCTGTTCCTATGATAGACACTCCTCACCAACCAAGCTCAAGTCTGAGCATTGTATTTGGTTTCCTTCGCTCAATACACTGAATGATACAGCCCCCTCACCTTGCAGGATGTCGCTCTGCCCACACCTCTACTGCTTCATTTGTCACTCCACTCTAGCCACCTTGCTTTCTCACCACTGCATGTTCTTACCCCAGGGCCTTTGCACTTGCTGTCCCTTGGGCCTTGGACACGCACTCCCCAAAATAGCCACAAGTATCCCTCCCCTTTTCAGTTTTCCACAACTTCCTAACCCAAGTAGAACCCTCCAGACTCAGTCCATTAATCCCCTTTTATTCTTTTGTACTACTATATCCACCACCATCAGACATGAATTTAGTTTCCATCTATCTCCCTCCACTAAATTTCAGCTCCTTGGAGACAGGGACTTAAGTTGTGTTTCTGGCTTTTGAGAGAGAGCCTAACACTGTCACCCTGTGCATAATAACTAAGTCAAATGCTAAGAGCAGTCTGAGAAAACAGATCCAGAGAATTTAAGGTATTCAGGGTCAGAATGGCATGACACAAGTATTCAGGGGCTGGACTGCTTAGAATAGTGCCAAATGCAGGTGGAGCTATAGATAAGACTATTAGCGTCTGTCTTATATAAGCCACACAGCCAAGAGTAGACCCATTGCATAAATGGGGAGGCTGAGGATCACCGAGGGCAAGGCAGTTGCCCGAGGCTGCATAGCTGGTAAGTGGGTGACTTAAAGCAGGCAGTCTGAGTTACCAGACACATACCCTCTCCTGCAGAAGTATACGAACTACACCCAGCAGGCCTAACCCAGGTCTTCCCAGTTTCTGTGTAATTTTCACGCTGTTGGGAAAATGAAGACCATTTAGTCTCACATGAAATTACATGGAACACTACTAATGTCCACATCTGTGGCGTTTCACTGGAATGCAGCCCTGCACTGCAGTCTGGCCCTCAGGGCCTGATGTGTACTGCTTTTGTTATCTGACCCTTTGCAGAAAAAGTGCGTATCTACCGGGCAGCTGTTCTCCCATTTGACCCGCATCAGCATTACCAGAGGACACATGTGGGCCACACTTTGAGAACTGCAGCTGGACCTGTCCTGCCTCCCACAAACAGGTGCCAGACTTGGCTTAGTGAGTACCGTGTCTTCATGCCCAGGGCAGGCTCTGGCACACAGCCATTGCTCCATCCATGTGCGTGGAGTGAATGGTGAGTCTGTATGGGCCGTAGAGAGGTGGACCACGCATATTTTAGACGGGCAGATTCAGGGTGCCAACCCAGCCTTTGTGATCCCTGGACGCCTGGCCTCACAGTTGGCACCGAATGGTCACCTAGTCATTCTGAGGAACAGGAAAGGCTGAGGATGGTGACCTTGCCAAATGGCTGCACCTCTGAGTCTCAGTCTCTGCTGTCTGCAATAATCCTCTGTCTAGCACATGCCCTTAATGCTGGGGAGAGGAATGAGGCCTAGGTGAGGCCCCCAGGTATGCCCTTAGCTCAGGTGTCAGCGTGTACTGGGGGTTACCTTTCCTAGACTGAGTCCCTGGGCCTGCCAGTAGGAAGTGCCCTGAACTAGGAGGAAACCTGAAGGTGCTGTGGGGAGGGAAAAAACATGTATTTATTCATTCAATAAACATTTTTTGGGCATCGACCATATCCCAGGCGCTGTTCTAGGCTCTGAGGATACAGCAAGGAGCAGGCAGTGAACCTAAAGCTGACAGCCTAGCTTCAGCATTTGCGTGCCTTCGCTTGAAATGTACCCTTGAAGCCATTTAGGCAGAGTGAGACCATGGACAACCCGTAGAGATGATGGTTGTCAATAGTAGCTGCCCCCTCTTGTTCCCGAGGCCGCCTTTCCAGCCCAGAGAAACAGCAGGTTCAAGTTCCGGTGCACAGGGGGTACCTGGAGTCCCAGCACCCCGCTCTCTTAGGGCCAGGGTAGCGGGCGACCCGCAACAGTCCTAGGTGGTCTCAGTCGGGCCAAGGGGCAGCGCGGCCGCCCGCCCCGCCCTTGCGCCCGGCCTGCTCTTCCCGGCCGGCCCCGCCCCCGCAACCACGTGACGCGTGGGGGTTTTCCCGTTCCCCTCGAGTGACGTCACGACGAAGAGAGCGCCAATGGGTGCACCGGCCGGCGGCGCCGGGGAATTCCGCTGCCCCGCCCCCGCCCGCCGCCCGCCCGGCCCGGCCCGGCGCCCCCCGCAGCCCCGGGCGCCGCGCGTCCAGCCCGGCCTGCGGCCCCAGCCCTCACGCCGCTCGCCTGCCCCGCGGCCGCCCGCCGAGCTGCGCCGTCTCGCCGCGCGGCCAGCCCGCGTGTGTGCTTCGGTGCGGGCCGGCCTCCGCGCCGTCCGTCCCCGAGCGGGCCATGCCGAGTCGCCGCGTCGCCAGACCGTCCGCTGCGTCGGAGCCGGGGGCCTTGGGTAAGCGGGGCCGGGGCTCGGGAGAGGCGGCCGGGGCGAGTTTGGGGATGCAGGGGGCCGAGGGGCCCGGGGCAGTGTGGCGCTCCTACGAGAGTCTGCGGGCTTCGTGGGGAGACTGAGGGTTCGGAGGGCACGGTGTTAGAGGAGAGGAAGGAGGCAGAGGATGAAACCGGTTCGGTACCAAGGTAAGGGAGAGGCGTCCCGCGGTAGAGTGAGGAGGGGGCGGGGCTTGCCCCTGAGGCAAAGAAGGGGGCGGGTCCGACCCCGAGTGGGAGCGGGCGGGAGGTGACTCGGAGGAGGGGCGCGAGCCGATCCGCCGGGACGGGGCCGTGACCAGCCCCAGAGTGGGCGGGGAGGGGCAGGACCAGGTCCCGCGGGCGAGGGGGCGGGGCCTGGCTCGAGAGGGGGCGGGGCAAGTTCCAAAGAGCTAGAAGGGGCGGGGCCTAGTGCAAAGAAGGAAGCAGGGGCCTACTCGGAGTAAGGAGGCGGGGCCTGAGGGACAGAAGGGGGCGGGCCAGACCCCTAGAGGGAGAAGGGGCCGAATCTGACCCTGGCGCAGACAGGAGGGTCAGTTCCTAAAAGAGAAGGGTGGGGCCTGGCTCGGAGAAGAAAGAGGGGGGTACGGCTTGTCTCAGGAGAGAAGTGGCAGCGTCCGGCTTGGAGAGGGTGAAGGGAACAGGCTTGCCACTGAAAAGTGCGGGGTAACATCTGACCGTGAGAGAAGGAAGAGGGTGGGGACTTTCCTAACTGCGATCGAGAAGGGCCCCTCCAGGCCTGTCCTCAAGCGAGTGAAGAAGCTGGGCCTAGTGGTGATGAAGTGTGGCGCGAATGACAGAAACTGGGGAACTTGACGGTGAGTTAGGGAAGGAAGCAAGTCAGACCCTGTGTGTGAGGAGGGTGCGGGACCTGCTCCAAGGGGCGGGATTAGGAGGTAGCAGGGTGGGACTGGCCCTTCTCTACTGCCTCATTTATCTTCCCCTGAGACATGCCTCTCTCCCTGCAGGGTCCGCAGACCTCTCCTCACTCTCTCTGGCCGTTTCCAGGACCACCGGTGAGCAGCTCTCCTGCCCACCTGCCCGCTAAGGACAGGGGAGGGTCTACCCTGTAGAGGCAGCATTGGGCCCCCTCTCTCTGGGGGGGGGGTGTGTTTCTTAGAATCCTCCTCAGCTTCCCTCTTAAGGGTTATGTCGCTCCCTCCCCATAGAAGTGTGGTACCTCTTTAGGTATTTAGGAGATGAACAGGTAAAACTAACCACCTATTCAGGGTCCTCTTGGACCTTGGAGTTAGGTGTTATATGCTGCTGCCACCACCGCTCCAATGTGTGGATGTCTGCAAGTCACTTCCCCTCTCTGGGCCTTAATTTTCCTCATCTATAAAATGGGTATAAATAATAGCAACTCCTTTTTCGTGGGATTGAGAGGATTCAGTGAGCACACAGTAGACCCTAATAAATGTTAATGGTCAGTGGCATAACAACAAATAATACTGGACTCTTGTAGACATCAGAGTCACTCAGGGCTTGCTAGATCAGATTGTTGGACCCTGTCTCCAGAGTTTCTGATTCAGCAAGTCTAGGGTAGGTCCCGAGACTTTGCTTTTTGAGCAGGTTCCCCAGAGATGCTAAGACCTCTAGTCTGTAAGTTCCCTGAGCCTGTGCTGTCCAAACCCTGTGCTGCCTAAGGAGAGGGACTGGGTCTCTTCCCCAGAGAGTGAATGGTGGTGTTTACCCAGAACTGCTGGTTTGACTTGTGAGTGCGCTTGAGGATTCTCATATTGTTTGGAAGGTGACAGGGGTGGGGGTGGCATTGGCAACCAGTACTGCCCAAGCACCGGTTTTGTCCAGGAAATGGGCTGAAGTATTTCTGACTCAAGACCTAGATCTCTGATTTCAGTTGAGAGCAATTTCTGATGTCATCTGCTCAACAAATATTTATGGAATGTCTGTTCTCTACCTGGCCTTGTGCTGGGCTACTAGAGAAACACAGCAGTGACTGAGACAGTCCTGATTCTAACCTCATGGCCTCCCCATCAAAATGTGAAGGCAGGCCAGGCACGGTAGCTCGTGCCTTTAATCACCACTTTTGGAGCGCAAGTCTGAGGCTAAGAATCGCTTGAGTCCACGGGTTTGAGACCTGCCAATGGCAATATAGCGAAACCTAGTCTCAAAAAATAGCTGGACATGGTGGCGCATGCCTGTAATCCTAGCTACCTGGGAGACTGAGGCTGGATTTTACTTGAGTCCATGGTACCCTGGGCAATGTGAGCCTGTGGTTCCCTGGACAACAAAGCGAGACCTACTCTCAAAAAAAAAAAATGTGAACACAGATGTTGGATTATAATTATATTTTAAATGTTGGATTAAGCTTGGCATGGTGGTGCACGCCTGTAATCCCAGCTCTGGGAGGCAAGAGGCCAGTAATCGCTTGAGTTCACTGGTTCAAGGCTACCCTGGTGACATAGTGAGACTTGGTCTTGAAAAAAAGCAGCTGGAGCTGGGCACGGTGGCTCGTGCCTGTAAGCTTCAGCCTATGAAGCGGCCGGGGCTAGGGATCGCGGTTCGAGTCCCTCCTGGGGCCTGTAGCGAGACCTAGTTCCCAAAAAAAATAGCTGGACGTGGTGGTGCACGCCTGTAATCCCAGCTACCTGGGAAGCTGAGGCTGGGGATTGCTTGAGTCTGTGGTACCCCAGGCAATGAGAGCCTGTGGTTCCACGGGCAAAAATAGCAAGACTTAGTCTGAAAAAAAAAGAAAAAGGAAAAAAGCAGCCAGGCATGGTGCCAGGGTGCCTGTAATTCCAGCTACCTGGGAGGCTGAGGCTGGGGATGCTTGAGTCCAGGGGATCAGGACAACTCCAAGCAACATAGTGAGACCTAGTATCAAGAAAAATAGAAAATGTTGGATTATAAAATGTGATAAAGGCTGTGAGACAGTCTGGGATCAGTGATATCTAATAGCAGGGTGGGGGTAGGAGGACTACTGAGATAGAATGGGAGGGAAAATTTCCCTCCTTCCAACATGCCTGACATATTCCGGACCCTGGGTGTACAGTGGGGCTGGGGCAGGCATGTCCCCTACTCTGGTATAGAGTAGGGAACTCTGGTCTGTGGGAAGAGAGAGATGGATCACTTAAAAAGATTCTCATCAAGCCAGGTGCAGTGGCACACACCTGTAATCCCAGCTACTTGGGAGGCTGAGGCTAGGAATCACTTGAGTCCTCAAGTTTGAGACTACCCCGGGCAACATAGCAAGACCTAGTCTCTAAAAAAATAGCCGGGCAAGGCCAGGCATGGTGGCGCATGCCTGTAAGTGGCAGCCTAGGAAACCTCGGCCAGGGCCAGGGATTACGGTTCGAATCCCGCTGGGGGCACATAGCGAGACCTAGTTCCCAAAAAATATAGCTGTGCATGGTGGCGCGTGCCTATAATTCCAGCTACCTGGGAAGCTGAGGCTGGGGATCGCTTGAGTCTGTGGTACCCCAGGCAATGAGAGCCTGTGGTTCCACAGGTCTCCCAAAAATAGTGAGACCTAGTCTCAAAAAAAAGAAAGAAAGCCAGGCACAGTGGCTCGTGCCTGTAAGCTTTAGCCTGTGAAGCGGCTGGGGTTAGGGATCACGGTTCAAGTCCGCTTGGGGCAACATAGCAAGACCTACTCCCAAAAAATAGCTGGGCATGGTGGTGTGTACCTATAATCCCAGCTACCTGGGAAGCTGAGGCTGGGGATCACTTGAGTCCGTGGTACCCCGGACAACGTGAGCCTGCAGTCCCACAGGCAAAAATAGCAAAACCTAGTCTCAAAAAAAAAAAAAAATAGCCGGGCATGGCAGCATATGCCTGTAATCCCAGCTGCCTGGGGGGCTAAGGCTGGGAATCACTTGAGTCCATGAATTTGAGACTACCCCGGGCAACATAGCAAGACCTAGTCTTTTTTTTTTTGAGACTAGGTCTCGCTATTTTTTGCCCATGGGACCGCAGGCTCTCGTTGCCTGGGGTACCACAGACTCAAGTGATCCCCAGCCTCAGCTTCCCAGGTAGCTGGAATTACAGGCGCGCACCACCACGCCCAGCTATTTTTTTGGAACTAGGTCTCACAACGGGCCCCAGGCAGGACTCGAACTGCGATCCCCAGTCCCTGCTGCTTCATAGGCTGAAGCTTACAGGCATGAGCCACCGTGCCCTGCCCTAGTCTTTAAAAAAAAATTAAGTTAAATTAATAAAATAAAAGATTCTAATCAATGCCACATAAAAAGATCAAATGGAGGCACCCAACTTTGAGTGACTAGAATGGCACTCACTTGGAGAAAGTGATCGGGAAGCCCTGTCAAGGAGGTGATGTCTAAAGGAAGAGGAGGCCTTGTGAAGAATGAAGGAAGATTATTCTGGTGAACACCATCCTATGCAAAGGTCCTGAGGCAGGAAAGACATAGCTGGTTTGCTAACATAGCTGGTTTGCTGTTCTTCTCTGCTCACCTGAGAACCATCCTGATTGCCCCTGAAGGGTGACAAGTCTGTGTGGGAGTTTGGGAGGTGACTGTTATTTGAGCTTTTGAGCTGAGCTGAACTCTCAATAAGGAAAGGAGTCTTTTTTTTTTTTTTTTTTTTTTTTTGAGACTAGGTCTTGCTATTTTTGCCTGTGGAATCGCAGGCTCTTGTTGCCCGGGCTACCACAGACTCAAGCAATCCCCAGCCTCAGCTTCCCAAGTAGCTGGGATGGCAGGCGCGCGCCACCATGCCCAGCTATGTTTTTGGAACTAGGTCTCGCTACGGGCCCCAGGCGGGACTCAAACTGTGATCCCTAGCCCCAGCTGCTTCATAGGCTGAAGCTTACAAGCACGAGCCACCGTGCCTGGCCTTAGGACAGGAGTCTTCTAACTTCTCTGACTGAAAGAGTACTTTTAGATAATAGTAATGTTAGGTGAGCTTTGAGGAGGGCTTAGAGTGGTCAGATCCTGTGCTAAGCAGTCTACCTGTGTGCTCCTGCATCCTCATATTAAGGTCTGAAACAGGAGCTCAGATCTCATTTTATAGAGGAGGCTCAGAGAGGTTAAGCAACTTGCCCAAGGCCACACAGCTGGTGAGTGATTCAAACTAACATCTGTGAAAAACCCACACCCCATGCTCTGTAGCCATGTCTTCCAGCCTTTCCATTTTATAGACAAACGCATCGAGGGTGTGTTTACCTACATCTATCAGAGACTATCTTCCAACATCTTACCCACTAGCAGTCCATTCACGTAGTGCCCAGTACTGTGGCACTTTAAGTGCTTCCCATCTATCCCTCGTTCAGTTTTCAGACCACCCTGTGAGGCTGGCATTAGTATTGTGTCCATTTTATTTGTGATGAAAAAACCAAGCCCCAAAGAGTTTATATAGGGGTTTCAGGCTACACTGCCAGCACATAGCAGAACCAGGATTTGAATTGCAGTCCAGAGTGCTGGCCTCTGTGGCTAGGGCTTCTGTGTTTCCCTGCAGCCTGAGAACTACGATTTGGGCCCCTAGGGCACCCAGCACCCAAGCCTAGGGAGGTTTTCCCAAGCTGAGGTGACTTGCAGTTGGCCTTGCCATTGATCTTAGCATATCCCTTCCTCTCTCCCAGCCTCCGTGTCCCCATTTGCCAAGGAGGGGGTGTCACTTGCACCCTGCTGACTCCACAGATGGTTGGAGATAAGGGATGCAGGAAAATTGCTTGCAAGGAGCAAAGGTCTGGTGCCAAGAGCCACTCCCCAAGAGGGAGGACAGGTCGGGCAGCCACAGGGGCTGACATCGATGGGTGCATGGCCAGTGGGCAGCAGGGAAGGCCTGGTGGGGCCCTGGCCTGGCCTCCAGTGCTGTGTGCTGCCAAAGCATGCTTGCTGCTCTGGGCCTCCCCTGTCCTATCTATGGAATTACAGCAGGTTGGTTTCAATTTCTGCACAGTCCCTTCCGGGACTGAGCTTTCCTGAGGAGCTAATAGGGGCTTCCCCAGCAGTCACTGAGCCCAAGGAAGCGTGGTGTGGGCAATGGTGGTGGTGTGATCTGGGATGGGAGTAGACTCTGCTGGGGGCTGGGTGACCATGCATCGTGCCCACTGCCCAGAGCTGGAAGATCAGCCTCCTCAGATTGTTAGATGCAGGCCTGGGCATCCAGGGTAGACTCTAGGGAGGGAACAGTCCACATTTTGTGTAGAATTTTGGGGGTCCCTTTTTTCCTTCTGGTGAGAAGATCCCTGACTTTTCCTTGGATTCCCAACAGTGTTTCAAAATCCCAGCCTATGCACATGAGGGCATTTTGGGGGAGGCATATGAGGGCCTTAATGCTGGGGCCCATAATGTGAGAAGCTGCTAAGAGGGGAGCTCCAAGAGGAGAGAAAGGAGAGTGGGGATTGGAGTTGGCACCCATGGAGTTACAGCCCAGGCTTTCCCAGTCTGGAGGAGATGGGAGGGCTGCAGTGAGGGGTGGGGCTGGGAGTCTGTCAGAAACGATGAAAAGTCTTTACAACTTTCTGGATCTCACCTTTCTCTTTGTCTTTCTCTTTCTTCCACAGATGAATTGGGTGAGTATCACAAGGCAGGTTGGGGGGAGGCTGAGGGGGACCATTGCCTTCCTTGTTGGGAAGACATTCGGGGACTTTGAACAAAATTGCGTCCCCAGGGTGCTGGCGCTTGGGAAGGTGCAGCCTCAGCCTCAGCCCCAGCCTGCAGGGTTGGTGCAGCTACTTAGGCTCCAGTTCTCTGGATGGTGTTTGGCATCTGCCACGTGCAGCAGACACTGCGAGACGTGATTTGGCCACGAACGAGACAAATGCCTGCCCTCAAGGAGCTGACTCTCCAGTGGGAGGAAACAGGAAAAGGAAGAAACAGATATGAACATGTTAGATCAGCCTAAGGGCTGGACAGGAAATAAGAGGAGGGCGAGATGGAGGGGAAGGACCTATGTGCCCAGGCTTTCTGGAGGCACCACAAGCCCTGGACAGGAAGGGGGGAAGGGGCCAGCACAGGGTAAATGGGGGCAACAGTGAAAGACTGCTGGGGTACAAGGACAAGACCCCGAGAGCTTGGACAGGAAGAGACTGAATGGGTAGTGGGGGGATAGGGGTGGGGACAGCGACAGGAATAGGGGGGCTCCCAGTAAGGCTCCTTGACCAGGGCCGGGGATGTGGGCTCTGTTTTGACTTTCTGGGATGAGTGGAAGGTTTAGGAAGGGTTTTTATGTGGAATTTAGGACTGGAGCAGGCAGGTGGGGCCCTTTCTGAAGGTGAAGGGAGGCTGGGCCAGGGTGGAGGCGGTGGGGCTGGGGAGAAGCTGGGAAAGCAGTTAGTGGAGATGGAGAGTTTCCTGTCCTGGACATGCAGATGTGGCTTAAGAGCAGTCAGCAAAAATGTGGGTCCTTCCAGCTGGAGCACTTTGTGGTGCTTCCGAATGGGAACTGCTGGGGCAGAGCAGCTATTCTGCTTCTTAGAATACAACCCCCCCCCCCAGGTAGAGGCAGGCATCAGGTAAAGGCAGTGGCCAGGTAGAGAGAGGGGCCCAGTAGCTGCGTCCTTCCCTTTTCCCGGGTGAGAGATGAGGGGGCCTGGATTCAGGAGGTGCCCCCCCAGGGAGTGGATGTGGGCAGTGCCAGAGGAGGGACGGGGTGCCCCAGACTGCTCAACATATGGAGGGGGGGCACTTGCTGGGGCTGCTATCAGGTGCACAGGAGCTTTGTGCGCAGGAGCTGAGGCCCCTACACTGGGCGCCCTGCAAGGGGTCTGTCTAGAAAAAATCGTGGGTCTGGGGTGAATTCAGCCTTTGCGCTGATGATCAGCGTCACCCCCAGTTTGTGCTTCTCCCGCAGAGATCATTGACGAGTACATCAAGGAGAATGGCTTCGGCCTGGAGGAGGCGCTGCCGGGCCCGGGTGGAGGGCTGCCGCGCTTGGTGGCCCGTGGCGGGGGTGCCGCCCTGAGCACGGTCACCTTGGGCTCCGGGCCGCCCTCGGCCACGCCGCCACCCTGGGGCTGCGCGCTGGGCCGCCTGGTGGCCCCCGCGCCTGGCCCCGGGCCGCGGCCCCACCTGGTCATCACCGAGCAGCCCAAGCAGCGCGGCATGCGCTTCCGCTACGAGTGCGAGGGCCGCTCTGCCGGCAGCATCCTGGGCGAGAGCAGCACGGAGGCCAGCAAGACGATGCCCGCCATTGAGGTGGGCACCGGGCAGGGGTGCACCCCACCCCCGCGTTCGCCAGGGTCTTGATGCCTGTGCTTATTACTGTCGCCATGACTGTGGTGCCAGGTCATACTGCTCTCATTTCCCAAGGGCTGTGGAAAAGAGACCCCCTCCAGGCCACCTGGCGCTATGGGTGGAAATTCGCAATGGTGGGAAGGGGCAGGGCGGCCTCCTGGTTCAGAGGTGAGACCTTGGCATCAGAGTGCCTGGCTTCCATCCTGGCTTTGCCTGGTACCAGCTGTGCTGCCCAGGACCAGCTCTGCAGCCCCTCTGTGTCTCAGTTTCCTCCTCTACAAAATGGGATTATAATGATAACCAACCCACCTGGGACTGTGGGGAGGAGTACAGGAGCTCATTTGCTGAAGTAACCCTGACAACATGAGTGCTGGGCAAAGACTAGCTTTGATAGTGATGACCCCATCATCCGCACCCGAGGCCAGAGCAAGACCACTCTACTTCTGGGAGTTTATGTCGTGTAGCCTGCCTTTGGGTGAAAACAGGAGGGACAAGGGGACCCTTTGCAACCAGTCTGTTTGAAACTTAATCAGTAAAGGGTGGGGAAAATAAGCAGTTACTACCAGAGCCTCAGCAGCCAGAGCAGATACCCTGTGTCTGTGTGCAGAGAAATATAAACAGTAGGCCGGGCACGGTGGTACATGCCTGTAAGCAGCAGCCTAGGGAGCCGCGGCCGGAACCAGGGATCACGGTTCGAGTGCCGACGGGGGCATATAGCAAGACCTAGTTCTAAAAACTAGCTGGATGTGGTGGCGCACTCCTGTAATCCCAGCTACCTGGGAAACAGAGACTGGGGATTGCTTGAGTCCATGGTACCCCGGGTAATGTAAGCCTGCAGTTCCATGGGCAAAAATAGCGAGACCTAGTCTCAAAAAAAAAAAAGAAATATAAACACAGCCCATGCAGAAAACATGTGAAATGACATGTCCCCTAGGCATTGATGCGAGAAGATATGGAAAACCAAATTGAGGTACAGACTCCTGCAGGAGTTATTCTACCGCCTTTTGTGTTAAAAAGGGAGAGGAAATTTAAACTTTTACATGTTTACATATACATGTGTGCATATGTAAATCTGGGAGGAAAAGCAAAAATAAAGATAATGCCCATGGGGTGGGAGACCTGGATGGATGAGGTGTAGGTAAGATTTATAGCTACAAAGCCAGGCATGGTGATGCATGCCTTTAAGTGCAACCAAGAGCATAAGCAAAACTCTCCCAGGGCAACATAGCAAGATCTAGTCTCAAAAAAATAGCTGGACATGCTTGGCACGGTGGTGCGTGCCTGTAAGCTTCAGCCTATGAAGCAGCTGGGGCTAAGGATCGCGGTTCAAGTCCCACTCAGGGCAACATAGTGAGACCTAGTCCCAAAAAAATGGCTGGGTATGGTGGCACGCACCTGTATTCCCAGCTACCTGGGAAGCTGAGGCTGGGGATGCTTGAGTCTGTGGTACCTGTGGAGCCTGTGGTTCTCTGGGCAAAATAGCGAGACCTAGTCTCAAAAAAAAAAAAAATTTATAGCTACAGATATCTTAGTTTCATTTTAAAATTTTAACTCACACGATGTATGTTTCAAACCTTTCAAAAACATAAAGATCCAATTTCAAATAAATTACAATAAAAAACAAAAACCCCGTAAAGATCTATATTAGTGCAACAACATTAAAATTCAGTCCATGAAGATGAACAAGTCTCCCCACTTCTGCCCCCAGCTCCCAGTAGCTACCCCAGATGTAACCTTTTGTTAACAGGATCTCACATCCTTTTCTAGGAGTGACTTCTGATTATATAGGGGGCATCCATCAACCCTCATTTTTGTATATAAGGGGGTGTGTACTATATATATATATATATATATATATATATATATATATATATATATATATATATATATATATATATATATATA
>PVHY01028189.1:0-15475 GCA_004024945.1 Uropsilus gracilis | reverse complement strand
AGAAATCCATCTTTTTCCCTCCCCACTCTCCAGACTCATGAAGTCCCAGCTCTCCCAAACCCCTTTTGGGTTTTGTGAGGATCTCAGCCCCTGGCATCTTCTCATTTGAAGGCACTTTCTTCTTCACTGGGCTTGTATGGAAGGGTGACAGTAACTGGGGGTAACTTGGTGAGGGAGGGAAGTCAAGAAAACCACTACAGTTTGCTCCCTCCCCTTGCATCTGAAATATCAAACACATTCCATACCTCACAAACTAGTTTCCTGTTGAAAGCCCTCCTGGGTCTCCTTATTCTTTCTGATAATATAACTTTGACCCAGTTTTGTTGCAAGAACTCTCATCCCTTCTCACCATGGGCAACTTTGCACAACCCTCTTATATTAACCCAGTATTGGAGAGTGTGATATTTAAGGACTCCTATGGATGAGTCCTGGGTTTCTCCTCAGCTTCATGAAGGCACATGAAAGTTCTGTCTATCCTTGTAGCTCCCTTACCACTTTCCCCCACCCTCTCTCTCAAAGATCATCTTCCCATCTTCCTCTGGAGCATGTGGCAATAGAAGGTATCTGCTATTAAATGCTTGGAAAGAAAATATACTGAAACTCATGACACAACACAACCATATGTTATGCTAGCAAATTCTGAACCAGGATATCAGGAAGCTGGGCAATTCCAGTTGGGGTCTCTCTTGTGGTTGTGGCCACACATTGGCTGGAGCTGCAGTCATCTGAAGGTTTCACCAAGCTTACAATCCATTTCTGGTGGATTCTACTCGTGGCTGGCCGGCAGGTATCAATTGCCAACCAAGGGCCTCAGCTCCTTCCCACATGAACTTCCCACATGAGCTTCTCTATGGAGTTGCCAGCATGACTGATGGTTCCTCCTGAAGCAGGAGAGCCAAGAATTCAAACCAAAAGCTTCAAGGTCTTCTGTGATTTTGCCATGGCAACCAAGTGGTCACTTGAGTTTTATTCCATTTGCCTTGCAGGGCCAGCCCTGGTTCAGTGGTGGAGAAATCTGTACCAGTAGGCATGGGTGATGGCCACCTATGTGAGAGGCTGTCAGAAGGTGTCAGAGGCTGGCTACAAGGAATGCTTCGCTGAGCCCTCTCTATAACATGAGATTGTGGTAATAAAGTATAGCAAAAATACAGGGCAGCAGAAGGATGGAGCCCAGAGCAGGAATTATCTCAAAAGTATGTCAGACCCCTGGGTATCCCTCTCTTAGACCAGGTACCTCTCCCAAGTTCACAGGCCTCTTGGTTGGCAGGGAAGGAGGTTATGTTGACATCTGCTATCCAGTGGGGACCAAAGGATCCAGGAAGGTCAGCGGAAAGAATCAGTTTTATGGATGGTGAGGTTAGATTGGGGATGACCTAGGAGCTTTCTTCCTGCCCCCAGTTGTAGGCAGACACTGTAACTCAATATGCAGCATTGAAATAACTGGACACCTTCATCTCCAGATATACTACATTTTAAAGTGGTGATGAGGTCCCAGGCTACCCTGGAACTAAGGTGTCAGACTCCCTGCAGTTTTATCAGTCAAATGGGCCAGTCCTCCACCTCCTATGTAGAATAAACATGGAGAGAAGAAAGGCTGACAGGTCACGCCAATACATCTTCAACTAGGGAAAAAGACTAGTACCAGCCCTGGAGTCACACCACACCTGTGCCTGTTGACCTCCCCTCTGCCCAGCTGCCCATGTACAACCCTCAATTCCTGCTTTCAAGGAGTTGAGTTATTCCTCAATTCCCTTGGACCCCCATAGCAGTCTGGCTAAACGTTGAGCCCTCCAGTACAGACTCTGTTGTTGGCAACACAAAGAAGCAGCAGAAGTTGAGACACTACAGCTTATTCTTGAGCTTATCCAGCCGGGCATGGTGGCTCGTGCCTGTAAGCTTCAGCCTATGAAGCAGCCAGGGTTAGGGATTGAGGTTCGAGTCCCACCTGGGGCCCGTAGCGAGACCTAGTTCCAAAAAAATAGCTGGGCGTGGTGGCACGCACCTGTAATCCCAGCTACCTGGGAAGCTGAGGCTGGGGATTGCTTGAGTCTGTGGTACCCTGGGCAACATGAGCCTGCAGTTCCACGGGCAAAAATAGCGAGACCTAGTCTCAAAAAAAAAAAAAAAAATTCTTGAGTTTATCCAATGACAGTGGTGCCTTTGCAACAAGCCCTGGGTGGGTAAGAGGTGGGGGTGAAGGTGGATTTCCTAGTCTTTGACTTTGACCACACCTGAAAGGAAAAGCACTAACTCTTTTTAAGCAAAGGGTCGTATTAAAACTCTTAGGTTTCTGGGGAAAGCCTGCAGTGCAGGGAGAATTCTCCAGGACCTGGACACTGGCTCCAGAGGCCTTGGGAACTGGAATATAAGTCAAATTTTTAGCAATGACCATCTCTTAGGGAATGAAATCCTGGAAGACTTATGTTTTCTCTATGGCATTTGCATTTCTTTCTCAATATATAATAAATGCATAACAAAACAATGAAGTGCCCATTTAGAGAAAGAGGACGTTTTGAAGAAAAGAAGGGGATGCCTGGAACCCCACAACCTCTGCCCCTCCCCATTCCATGGGGCCCTGGAACACCCCACTGGATGATTTCTCAAGATCTTCCAGCTCGGACCCATCAACACACACTTCAGAGTCTGGACCTGATTAGTCCTGGATGCCCAGCACCCCCTTGCCTGCCTTGCCCTGGCTCAGGATGGCAGCCAGTAGCTTGAGGCCCACCAACAGCCCACATGCAGAGACCTGGGCCCCCACTGCTGATCTCCCACTTGCTGACAAATGACTCTGCCTTCCCCAAGAGCGGTGGCTCCCAAGCCCATCCGTCAGCGGCCCAGCCAGTGCAATCGGAGTTTAATGATGTCATGACAGGAGCGATTACAGTTGTTAATTACCTTCCAGCCATCAGCAGCTTCTGCGGACCCTCAGCCATGTGGCGGCTGCCACGGCCACCCATGTCTGTGCTTGCACACGCCTCCCCTGGCCTTTTCAAACTCCCTGCTGTGCTCCAAAAGGCCTTGGGGGTATGGGCCTGGGGGGTTCAGGAAGAGAATTCAAATCCCCAATATGTCGCCCAGGCCTTAGCACAGGGAGGGCTGAGTACTTCCTCCCTCACCTGGTTTCCTGTACAGAATCCATACTGTCAGAGTCCTAAAGAGAAACACTGACCACATCACCATCAGCTTACAGGCACTGGCTCCTCACTGCAGCAATATGCAGTCTAAACCTTAGCTTAACATTGAAAATAGAACACTAACAGAGCAAGCTTCCTGTCTCCCTCTAGTTCAGTCTCCTATTCCTCAACCTCACTCTCCTTGTTCATATAACTGCCTGTGTCCCCTGTCACGCTTCGGACTTCCAAAAGTTCATACCTTTGCCTACACTCTCCCCTCTACCTGGGGAACCCATCACCCATAGCCCTAAGCATTCAGTCCCTACCTGTTCTTCCAGACTCTAACAGAATATGGCCCAGATTCTCCCACCCCAAGTAACTCTGGCTTCCTAGAATACCCTGTAATCCTTCATCTAACCCAGATTTCTCACTCATCAGGCCCTCAGTATAAGTGTGCAGGTCCTTCTCTCCCCAACAGTAAGCTTTAAGGACAGATTTCAGCACCCAGCATAGGCCCTGGCATGGGACAAGTGCCTAGAATCAACAAATGAACTGATCCAGGAGGGAGGAAATGAAAATGACCCAGAGAGGAAGGTAGTGTGTGCCATTGCTCCCTCTGCAGGGGGTGCTGTGCCTCCCCTCCCCTGCCCCCCCCCACCCCTGAGACATCACCACGTCACATGAAAGGAGTGGTCTCCCTGCAGTTCACCTCCATTCTCCAGCAGCCAAAGCAAGCCTTTGAAAGACAAATTGGATTCTGCTAATCCTTGGCTAAAACCCTCATCGCCTTGAGGATAAGTGCCTTAGTTTAGCATTGGAAGCCAATTGGGCCCTCTCTCTTTCCCTAGGAACTGGGCTTCTATATGTGGAACCAGAATGTCAAATCCTCAGGAGCTATGGGGAGGTTGTCATCCACCTGAAGCCCAGGTGGGACAGAGAAGGAAGAAGGCACAGAGAGACAGGAAGATTACAGCAGCTCAGTACTTGCATCTATCCACACAGACCCCATTCCACTGGACCCAGGCGAGTTTCCCGCTTCTTTAAGCTAGTTCTTTCTTAAACTTGTTTCTGTTCAGTGTATGTAGGGTAAATGAGCTTAAAGTCAGGTTTCTCATGCCCTACTACCATTAGCCTCCTCAGCCACCAACTATAGCCTGTGCAAAAATTGCTTGGGAGTGTATACATAGGCACGTGTAGGTACTTGTAGATACCCGGCCAGAAAGGTATGTGCTTGTGTAGATGTGGACACCTGTACAAAGGAGGAAGCTAAAAGAGCAGTGTCATGCTGAGGACAGAGGGGTCCCAAGTTGCTGTCTCTCTGGCTGATCTGTTTCCTGATTCAGCACTAAAGGCCTGTGAAAATCTACCAAAGGCCCCCAAATTATCTTTTATCTGCAAGAACTGACAATGAACCTACATGACCTGGAATGGTTGCAAAAGAACATGTCACAAAATGGAGGAGATTTGGCTCTCTGACCATGTATAGTTTGGAACAAATATATGTGTTTGGAGGAAATATTCTAGGTAGCAGCAGGGACATGAGGGGTGTACACATCTCACTTCTGAGAAGCAGGCCAGAGCTTTGTGCTGTTCCAGACACAGCCTGGAGTTGGGGTTCCAAGGATCTAACCACGCTGGTTTCAACTTCAGCCCTGCCACTTACTGACTGGAGCCAGGACCAGTTATCTCTGGCTTTAGCTGCCTCATCTGTAAAACAGCACATAACCATAGCGACAGCGACCTCAGGACTTCATGTACTAAGTTCGTTCATATACAGAAAGCACTGTCATGCCTGTTAACAGCAGACACCAATGAGTGTCAGCAAAGTAGGAAAAGCAGACGATGTTGACCACAAGTCCCAGTTACCTGAGGTAAACTGAGGCATATAGATCTAAAGCCAGGAGCTAGACACAGGCAACTCTAGGAAGAAGGAATTTCAGGTGGATTATTTACCACTGTGTTCTGGGCACAGGCAGCTGGGCCGTCTGTCTTACAACACATCCATTTTACATGGATGAAAGGCAATACCAAGGCCCATTCAGGTAATAGAGGAAGCCAAGAGGGTGATGCGTATGACGGGAATGGGGCTGGGGGGCTTCTCCTGACTGGGTAGTCAGCACAGGTTTCTCTGGCGAGGTGACTGAAGCCCAAATGCTCGAAGTCATCGATAGTGCTGAGGGAAGCCATCAAAGGCACTGCAAAGGCTGGCAAGGGGTATGCACCTGGGGAAAGATAGGTGGAGAGCAGACTGTGAGATGACCAGTGGGACAGGGAGTGGACAGGAAGTTGAACAGGGCCAGGGGAGAACAGAACATCAAATTCTTTTAGAGTCTTTGCCATAAGGCATGAACAGAAATGGCCTCATTTAACTCCAATCTTTCATCCATTCCACTCATTAATGCTTTTGGGTGGTCCAGTGCCTTTGGATATAGGGTGTTCAGGAGCGTTCTGAATTCAGCAAGGAACAAGGATCAAGACAACAATATAGGTACAGGTATTCCAGGACCAGTGGGGTCCTGGAATCCAAGCCTCTCCTATTTTAAATTTACCCTTCCTGAAAAAGGTCCCCATAATCCTCTATCCATCCAGAACCTGAGGCAGGTTACCCTGGACACAAGAAAAAAAGGTGAGGAATTCACCTTTTCCTGAAGATACGCTGAAGACCAGGAGGCTCCCTCAGTGACCACTTGTGGGGAGAGGAAGGAGACTGATCTGGGTGTCCTGCAGACCGAGTTTCAGTCTATATTCTGCCCTGTATGTTCCTGGGCAAGTCTCTCAACCAACCTGCTCTGTAAGACTGGGCACTAGTTCCTGAGGAAGGCAAACAGACCATGCCAGTGTCACAGAGTAGCTATCTCAAGAGACCTGTGCTATACGCCATTTTCCCTCCAAGAGGACAAAGTCTAAGGAGAGCATCTTCTCCAATGTGCACAGCAGTCATAGCAACCCCTGGATGAGTACTTCTAGGCACCAGACTTGTGCCAAAGAAAAAACAGTGACAAAGACTTAGAAAACAAAACAAACAAATGAGCACTGAGTGAAAGAGTTTTCCCACTGAGCTGGTCCCCCAACCCACCAGAGATGGCTTCTCAGCCCCATCTTAAAACAGGAAATATATGCCCAGAGAACCAGGGATTTTCCTCTCTCTTCCAGGTCAGAGTTAGTAGGTGTTTGGGCTGGGATCTAAACCTAGATTTGTCTGGTAGCAGAGGACAAACTGTCACAGCAAGCCACAGAAACACCAGCCCTGCGAGAGTAACAAACAGGCAGCAGGCAGACAGGGCTTAGAATCCTTGGAAGTCTGAGGAAGTAAGAGGAGGCAGGAAGGACCCAGGCCAGAAAAGTAGGGCCAGGGTTCCCTCCAAACCCCCGGGACTAGTGGAGAAATGGGCTAGCATGGCATAAGAAAAAAAAAAAACTGTGGTGTCTATCAGGCTGCAAGGGCAGGACAAACCTCCTGCCTCCCCTTAGACATTCCCCCTACCACGGAGCGGGTGGGGAGATAGATTTATCAACCCACACTTTTCAACTTCACCCCTCCCTGGACAGCCAGACACCCCCAGCTCCCTGCAGACAGCCGCCAGCCAGCCCTGCCTCCCTCCTGGAGCAGCCGGAAGCCCCGCAGTCTCTCTGCAGACACCCCCTGGTGGAAACAGCTCATTACGGGATGGGGAAAATGTGCTAGAACATTAGCTTAATAAATCAAATGCTCCCAGAGCCCGCAGCCTCTACTCCAGCAAAGCAGGCGGGGCTTTGGCACCCACCCCAGCTGGGCCTGGGGGTGGAGGGAATCCAGAACCTTTTGGATCCTCTGCCTTCCCTCCTGCTCAGCAGAGGCAGACTTGCACCCCACTTCCAGGGGCCAGGCCAGTACCCTTACCCCAAAGCCACCTCCAAAGTCAAGAAGCTTATGTGTGAAGAGGACTTAAATGCTCAGGCCCTTGGAGGTTTGGGTCCTAGCACTGCCACTTGCTCGTAAGCAACCAGAATGAGGACCTCCTCAGCCTCTCAGTGTCTTCATCGCTACAGTACGGCAATAATAGCACTATCAATTGAGGACCAAGGTACCTGCCAAAATCCATGAAACCCTGTGAGATCGGTGAGGCCATTCATCCCATTTTTCAGAACAGGAGAATTCAGAGCCTGTGGTCAGGCTATTTCTGTCCTGCAAAGCCAAGATCCCTACCAATCCCATGACCTCCATAGCCATGACTAGAGGGTACAGGACAAATGAAGATAGACACGCAGGGAAGTTAGGACCTGCAGGGCACCTAGGCCTGCAGAGTAACAGGCTCGCCCTTCCAGGTACCCAGGCTTCCACTCTTCTAGCTACACCCTCTCCTAGCCACCCAACAACCCAAGTAATGGTAAAGGGGCTACTTCTTACCAGGGAACCAGTAGTTCCAAATTTCCTGCAATTGACTACTATCCTCCAAACCTTTACCAGTGCCCGCTTCCTATCTTCCTAAAGGCAGTGCAAGGGCTGGTGCCCAATGGTGTTTTCCTTCTAGTCTTGGTCCAGATGCTAACCCACTCAGTACCTGAAGCAAATACTTCCCCCTCCTGGGCCTCAGTTTCCTCCTCTGTGTAAAACTTAGAACCAAAGAATTCTAAGAAGGTTCTTGCTGCTACCCTCTCTTCCTTGCTGGTCTAGGCAGGGAAGGGGCTGCAACACCAGAGCGCCTTAGCAGGGAAAAACCACTGCCTAGAGAGCTAATTCCTCCTGCTCTCTGGGGGGTGGAGAGAGCTGGAAAAAAAAATTCAATTACCAGACCATCTATTTGTCAACTCCTCCCTCCCCATTGACTTAATTTTCTCCAACCAGAACCAGAGTCAGAGGAGGCAGAAAGAGTGAATTCACAGAGCCAGGGAGGGAAGGAAAAAAGAGAGAAGGAACAGGGAGAGAGAAAGGAGACCCTTAAAACGGACACATAGTTGGGCCCATCAGACACACACGAAGCCAGGAAGCCTCATTTGGCTAAGAACAAATAACCAGTACCCAAAGATGAACAGATATCCCGCTGTGCCTAGCTTTAGCCAGGGACTCAGACAGCATCACTTCCTCCAGGAAGTCTTCCTGGGTCTCTCAGGCTGTGACAGGGACCTCCACTAAGTTCCCAGGCTGGAATAGGGCCCTCCACCAAGCTCCCACAACTCCTGTGGTTTCCCCAATACCATGCTGATATGGCCTATTAACTTTCATTAATTTATAAAACAAGTATCTCTGGTACACAGTACATTCCAGGCTAAGTACTGGGGTTAGAACTGAAAACAAAAATGAACTGTAGTCTTCCAGGGAAGACTACTCATATAAACCTTATGTAGATTATTTATGGCTATGTTACAAATCACAGCAAAACTCCATGGCTTAAAATCCTATTCTTCCATCTGATATATTTGTGGATAAAGAATTGAAAGGGGACAGGTAGTCAGCTCTGGCTCAGGATCCCCCATGTATTTCAGTTGGATAGAGTTGGAGATGCAGGAGGAGAAGGCTGAGTAGCTGGAGGATGACTCTGCACCCCTCATTCAGTCTCAGGATTTCTCACCATGAAGGAAGTTGGGCTTCCTCACTGAATGGCAGCTGTAGGGTGGTGAGACTGATCACAAGGCAGCTAGCTTTCACCACAGTGAATTCGTCAAGAGAACAAAGCAGATGAGTACGGCAATTTTATTACCTAACCTTACTCATAAAAACAAATGTCACTTCCACCACTCTATTGATGGAAATAGTCACAAAGTTCCACCCAGGTCCAGCACCTGAAGATCTCCCCTTCTTGGTTTAATGGGAGGAGTGTCAAAGTCACAATGAAAGAGGTAGATGGGAACGGAGCTGTTATTGCAACCATTTTTGGAAAATACAACTTGCTACAAAACCCACTGATATTTAAAAGAAGATAGTTTCGAATGTTCCACTCACCCTTGGAAGTTATTGCCTCCGCATTTCATTTTTCTGCAACTCCCCAGGGGCTGACTTACATTTTCACAATTACCTCTGATTCCAAATCCCTGTTTTGGTGGAAGTGGATCAGTTTTTGGATTATCTCATTGGCCTGTGGGTGCTGACCTTGTCACAAGTCATAAGGCATCAACAGAAACACAACCCTTTCCTCAGTTTCCACAAAGTATTCACCTAAAGCCAATGACTGTGCTAAGATTGTAAGAAGACAAAGGAGCTACTCAACTGACTTGAAATTCAATATAAGTGTTCCTGCTCCCAACCAAGGTTGATACCTCACTCTGTCACTTCTATCTATTGTCCCCTCTCCTCTCCTCTCTTTTCCTCAGCCCTTCCTTGCAACTCCATCTGACCCAAATTTTTGTTAATGAAGCTGCATAGTTTTCCAGGATCTCTTGCCCTAAACTTAGTCCCA
This sequence comes from Uropsilus gracilis, assembly GCA_004024945.1. NCBI lineage: Eukaryota > Metazoa > Chordata > Mammalia > Eulipotyphla > Talpidae > Uropsilus > Uropsilus gracilis. The sequence goes on along the minus strand of PVHY01028189.1, from coordinate 5,985 downwards.
GGCATCCTTCAGGAGTCTAAGCTTCAGCAAAGGGCCTTCCAGGTACAGAGCTGTCTTCATTAGGCTGGTGTGGATTCCTCGTAAAGTGTGGACAATTCTCCATTACCCAAGCCAGGACCATCAAGTGGGATAGGTGTTCTCATAGGGAAGCGCTGTATATGGGTCATCTCATTCAATCTTTGCAATAACTCTACACTGTCTACTCTGCTTCCCTCACTGGCCTGAGTTACAAGAAGTAGGACAGCCTGAGTCAATGGCCTAATACAGGGAAAGAACAATTGAGAAACATTTATGGAACGATAGCAGTTCAAATGACAATGACATGAGGATGTGAGGTTCATCTGTCAGAGCTCAGCCCTTCCAGCCACCCGGCCACCTCCTCCCCAGATCACAGACCTGCCTGAGGCTGCTGCTGAGGTCTACACTCCGTGCTGAGTATGGAGCACCCAGACCAAAAGACAGACCAGAAAAACCAGTCGAAAAATGTGCAAAGGACCTAACAAGCAATTCACAGAAAGCAGCCCAGATGGCTAACAAGTACATGAAAGCTGCTTATACTCACTAATAATCCTAGAAGCACAAATTAATGTGTTGGCACTTGACATCTATCATATTGGCAAAAAAGTAAAATGATGGATAATACCAAGTGCTGGCAGGTATACAGGGAGGTGGGAACTCTCACGGACTGCTAGTGGGGTACCAAATGGCTTAGTCATTCTAGAAAGCAGCCTAACAATAGGTGGAAAATTTTAGCAGGTTTGTGTCCATTGTGTAGCTATTGCTCCACTGGTGCACCTCTGGATATCCCAGGAAAATGCTCACCACACCGACCCAAAAGGAGACACGTCCATGATGTGTACAAGGGTGTTTTGGTAATTTAATCTTTGTGAGAGGTGGGAATTCAAAGCAGTGTAGCTGCCCATCATCAGGAGTATGTAAGAGCAAAATGGGCCCAGATGTACTCTCAGGAACCACCCAGAAATGGGAAGCAACAGTGAGAGGGTAAACATGGAACTTTTGAGGGCCGGCATGGTGGTGCATGCCTGTAGGCGGCATGCCGCCTAGGAAGCCGCGGCTGGGGCCAGGGCAATCCCTGGTTCGAGTTCGAGTCCTGCCGGGGGCATGTAGCAAGACCCAGTCCCAAAAAAATAGCTGGGCATGGTGGCACATGCCTGTAATCCCAGCTACCTGGGAAGCTGAGGCTGGGGATTGCTTGAGTCTATGGTACCTTGGGCAATGTGAGCCTGCGGAACTACAGACAAAAATAGCAAGACCTATTCTCAAAAATAAATATATAAATTAATCGATTAATTTAAAAAACATGGCATTTTGAATGTGTGTGGGCAGCAGGTGGGGGGTGAAAGACACAGACTATAGGTCTTGGGGGTAGGGCAAAAAAAAGACAGACTCAGACCTTCAGACTCACAAAGTACACACAGATATATTTGGAGCACATGTGGAATACACTAGAGTGTGTGCTTATGGAAAGGAGGGGACTTGGGGACCAGAGATGAGAGGAGGGTGTAAGAAAAAAAGGAAACCAAAAAAAGAAAAAAGAAAAGAAAAAAGGGAAACCCACAGCATAGGTCGTTTACTGTGAGACATAGTTTTCAGAAGTTTGCATTGACCAGCTCATTCAGTACTTAGAATATTCAATGAGGCCAGGCACAGTGACTCGTGCCTGTAAGCTTCAGCCTATGAAGCAGCCAGGGCTATAAGGATCGTGGTTCGAGTCCCTCCTGGGGCCCGCAGCGAGACCTAGTTTTCAAAAAATAGCTGGGCATGGTGGTGCGTGCCTGTAATCCCAGCTATCTGGGAAGCTGAAGCTGGGGATCACTTGAGTCTGTGGTACCCCGGGCAATGTGAGCGTGCAGTTCCACGGACAAAAACAGACCTATTCTCAAAAAAAAAAAAAAAAAAAAAAGAATATTCAATGAGGTAGGCAGGTATTACTAATATTGCCATTTTTTTTCAGATGAGAAAACTGAGGATTAGGTCGTATTATTTCCCAAGGTCACACCGCTGTTGGAGGTGAGTAAAAACACCAAGTCTCAACTCCAGTCCTTGGACATGGGGCTCACTGTCTCTCTGCTTTGCTCACTGTCTCTCTGTTCCAGTCCTGTTGATATCTGATTTTACTCTGGATTCAACCTTGCTCCTCCACCTGGTGATGTGGCCTTGGGGTATCCACCCTGGCATTCAACCCTGTTTTCTTTTCAGACTCTGACTTGCTTCTGTGTGTCTCCATGCCTTCCTCATACCTAGTGCCCCCAAATTCAGCCCACACTAACCAACAACATCCCCCTTCACACCAAAGCATGAATTCCCCTAAGCTCAGAAGAGAACTTTCTGGAAGTCAAGGTTGATACATTAGGCCCAACTTTTATCAAGTGTTTGAGGCCCTTGGGTAATCAGCCCAGCTGGTGAGGAGGTGGAGGGGGCTCATCTCCTGCTATCCCCCCACATACCTCTAACAGCAGCACCACACTATTACAGGGACCATGACACCCACCTTGAATGCCCTCTCTCAGGCCTTCTCTGCCAGTGCAACTCCCATCTCCTGTAAGGACTACTCTATCCTTGGGTAGTTTTCTGGGACCTCCACATGACTAAGCAAACTAGGTGAGGTTGGACCAACAAGGGCTGAGATAGTTCATCAAGTTGTCTCCTGTCTCTTGTCAAGGGTGCCTTCTTTTCTTCTTTTGTTAACAACAGGAAACTCTTTCTTAGAGTTTCTTAGACATAGTGTATATGTGCTATGTCTTTCTTTTTTTAAGTTGAGACAAATTACATGTGCAAATCTTACTTCAAGGAATTCCAAGAGTTTGGGCAAATTATCTTCATCATTTTGATAGTCATCACCCCTCTCTCAGTCACATTCCCATCTACAGAGCGGGATGCCAAACTTGTAGGGTTATTTCAAGAGAAAAGTAACTCATGACACTGGTCAACACAGTGCCTGGCAGCAAAGAAGACAGCCAGTAAGCGTCTGTCACTGTTCTTGTTCACAAGCAGCTTGTTGTCTTCAACAGCAAAAACTTAACTGAGCTACTACTCTGTATGACCTGCAGGAAACCGAGGAGTAACTCAGAGAGGCCATCTTGCTCCTGAAGAGCACAAGTAACAAAATTGACCAGAGAAAGGGGTAAAGAGTGTGTGAGGGGGCAGCTGAGATGAGTTGGAGAGGCCAAACAAGGCAGACCACAAGGAGCTAGAACCTCACACAAAGAAGAGGAGCTAGCCCTAGGGTGCCTGGGGGTCAGGAAAGGCTTCAAGCAGGGATTGACAAGGTCACTGGGTGCGTGCTTTAGGCGACACTAACATTCTTCAATCTGCCGTGATCCAGTTTATTTTTTTATCTACCCCAGTCTTCAAGATCCTTGAGAATGAGAACCAAATCTCATTTTTCTTTAGATCCATTCAGATCCTTTATGGAATAAAGTGGGAATTAAGGTTAGCTGGTAAATAGAAACAGCCATTTTTATATTCACAGGGCCTGGTTGCAAGAGGAAGATGTTCCCAACATGTAGTCCAGACTGGGGCCCAAGCCCTCCAGTGACTCCCATGCTGACACTTGGAATCCCTTAAGCTAGCACCCAGGAAGCACCTCCATCTGGCACCCTCCCCTACTAGTCTTCTTCCTTACACTTCAGCTACACTGTCTCCCTGTTTCCTTAAAGGTCATATTCTGACTGCCCATGCTGTTGCCTACTGATGTCATTCCCTCTCCTTGGACCACCTTTCCCCCTTTACCTCTATGTATTCAATCAAGTCTTAGTCTTCCCTTGGACTCAACACCAGCACCACCTCCTTCAGGAAGGCTTCCCTGATTTCCCCACAGACTTGGTAAGGATTCTCTTTAGCCTCCATCCTGCCAACAATCCTTCCAGACTAATTGTCTGAGCCCTGGTGTGTGAGCTCTCTACAGAAAAGAATGGTCTTATTCACCTCAGTATCCCCAAGACTTAGCAGGATCTATCAGTTATGACCTGTGCAAGCCAAGAGCAGTACAGCCATCAAATGTCACCTGCAGGGTCACTAGGACACAAAGGATGTGTCTGAGAGAGGTCCAAAAATGAGACTGGAAAAATGGGCAGACCCAGGTCACAGGTCACCAGCTAAGTAAGAACAAGACTAACTAAGAAGGCAATGGGAAGTCAGGGCAGGGACCCAAGCAGGGGTGGAAGTGCTTTTTCCAGTTCCAAAGGTTAGGGGTGGAGGACAATGTAGCAGAAGCTCAGAGAAGCCAATTGAGAGGCCCCCTCCCATCCCCTTGGAGACAGCAGGCTGAAAGATTAGGGTGGTGGCCAAGGAACTGGGGAGATGGGATCCACTGGAGAGATATTTCAGGGGAGAAAGGACCAGACTTGGTGCCTGATTGTTCGTGGGCGTTAAAGGATAAGGAGGAGTCAAAACAACTCCCAGCACAGCATCTCTCCTCTCTAGGGAGAGAGGAAGGAGGCTAGCAGCCAGCTCGGACACCAGTTACCTTGGACACAAATAATCCCCAGGGACCCTGCCCCCACCAGTGCTGAACTGCAGCCTCTGACAGCAGTCTCCCCCCCCCTCTCCGTTTTCCCAAGGGGTTGACTTGCTGCTCTGCTGGCTCCTTGCCCACAGCTCCCTCCTGCAGTCAGCCGTTGCTGCCTGCCAGGAGGGGAGAGGAGGGGACCGCAGCAGCAGAAGCCCTTGCAGGGAGGGGAGAAGGTGAGCTGAGGAGCAAAGGAGAGCACAAGAAATGGTGAGACATACCAAAGAGGAGGTGGAAGTACCCTGTCACCAACCACTGGAAATGCAAGATGCCTACCTCTTGCCCACTCTCCATTTAGAGATGGCCCGAAGATGATATTATTTTAGGAACCAGAGTTCAGGTTTCAGCAATGGACACACACCTTCTGTTGAATCGCCTCAGCCTGGAGCAGACCCCTCCAGATGGGTGCAGAACAACAGTCCCACCCCAACCCCGGAGGAGAGCCAGCCGGCTAGGGGTATATGCACCTCAAGTCCCCCAAAGTTTCTATGGGGTATAGAAGGCCGGACTGAAAGGCAGGGGACTTGAGTTGTCACTCAGCTGGAGTCCAGCAAGTAAAGAGCTCTTTGATTTCTCATTTGTAAAATGTGTGATGTCTCTTTGACAAGGAACCACTGAGATCAGAAATGAAAGAGGATTTTGTGTACCAAAAAGTCACAAGACCCTAGGACCAAGCTCCAACCCCATTTCCTTGAGTTAGTCGTTCCTCCCCGTGGGCCTCAGTTTCCCCAGCTGCACATTGAGGGAACTAGATTCACCGACCTTAAAGGTACAGTTCGTTTCTGGGAGGATGCACATAGAGGTGGGTGCACTTTTAAATTCTAGAACAAACATACAAACCACCAGCACCATATCCCCTCAGCCCCAGAACTGGCTCTAGAGAGCCCTGCTTTGACCTGTAACCCCCGGAGATCACCGCAGCCCCGCCCCCGTACTTCTGACTGGGTCCAGGAGTAGACCCAAACCTCAAGATCCCTCGCCACCCCGACTGCAAACCTCCCGAGGAGGCCTTTAGGGGGCAGTGTTGCCCCGAGCTTGGGCAGCCGCCGCCGCTGCCCCCGCCCCAGCGGGCGCCGGGAGAATACTTGAGTTCTGGGAATGTTTGACACCCCCCGGCACACACACCGCCCCCCGCTGCCAGACCCAGCCCCGGGGGCTCCCGCCCCGCGCGCAGCCCGCCCGGTGTGGACTCTGCTGGCTTCCCCAGCTCTCCCAGAAGAATACACTTCTCCGGGAGAGAGCTTTTGTTTTTGTTTTTTTGCAGGAGTGGGGGCAGGTATTGGGGCTTAGCCTGCTCGCAGGGACCTGGATGTCTGGACTCTCGGACCCAAAGGAGAAATTTGAGGGACGAGGGTGCTTGTTTTTTCGAGAACCTGTCAGATGCTTCCCCATCGCCCCCCTCCTCCCCCCCCCACCCCTTTTCCAACACCTCCCCCCACTTTTGGCGGGCATCC
>PVHY01028188.1:0-15470 GCA_004024945.1 Uropsilus gracilis | reverse complement strand
CTGGAATAGTTATACCTCCATTCTCTCTTCTGTTTGTCAATAGGGTTTTGGCTATTCGGGGTCTTTTGTTGTTCCATATGAATTTCAATAATTTTTGTTCTATCTCTTTAAAATATATCCTTGGGATCTTTATTGGAATTGCATTGAATCTATAGATGGCCTTTGGTAGTATAGCCATTTTGATGATGTTGATTTTTCCAAGAGGATTCATTTTTTTCACTTTTGTAGATTCAGTTTTATTAGACACGACTTCTAAAGTTCTTTTTCTAAATAAAATCAGTTGCAAAACTCTTTAGCTTAGGATATTGATATACTCTTGCCACAAACTCAAAGTACACAAAAGGATTATGACCCAATTTACTATGAATATAAATTTTCACAGGTGTAAAAATCCTAATTGAATAACACATTTAATAATATTAATATGAATAACTAAGTTAAGCTAATACTGGGAATACAAATGTAGTCTAATATTTGGAAACAATTATAGTAGGATACATTATTTTAGGATACATTATTTCCATGACTCAGTAAGGAAGATAATCTCAACAGATGTTAAGAAAATATTTTTTTAAAGCCGGTGACAGAGGCCAGTTTGTTCCAAAAAAGGGAAATGAAAGATCAGAAATAAAAGGAGATAGAACAGGAGGACAACCTGAGCTGGCCAGGCTCAGGAGGGGGAAGGGGTAGATACCGCCAATAAGAAATTTGATCCAATATTTCTATTCTTTTATAAAAAAATATTTAATCTGTGTTTTTAATTTACTTTAATTTTTTAATGGCCTGTCCTTATTTCCCTCCCCCCTCTCCACCCCCACCTCTGGTGGCTCCCATCTCCCTTTCCCTGCATGTCCTTGGTTAGTGCTTGGCCCATTGGTCTCTTCAATTTCTGGAGCAACGTCTTTAGCCAGGGTTGGACCTCCACTCCTGGGGTTGGCAGCCCATGCCTCCTAGATTTCCAGAGGAAACTTTTGATTTGGATGGAAATGTTCTCTTTGTTCAAGCAGCTCAATGTTGAAGAGCAAGTATCCCTCCTCTTAGCAGCAGAGAAAGTGGCCTCCTGAGAAAAGTAGGCAGTGATGGAAGTCACGAAAGTCCACAGGGACAGGTGATGTTGAGACCCTGGTAGTGGTGGTGTTCGGAGACCTCCAGGCTTGGAAGCATGGCTTCCCAGTGTGGATATAAAGCAGGGGCAGCACCACAGGTCCCAAGTCAACGTCCAGAGCCGGAGTCCAGGTTCACAGGCTTGGGCAGCACTGAGGGCCTTCAGAGGAAAAGAATGTTTACACCAGGGGCTGAGAAATCCTGGTCCCTTCTCCTCTGGCTGCCCTTTCCCCAAAACCCCCATCTAAGATTCCTCAACTCATCAAGCATCAAGCACTTGCTCCACTTGATAACCCCACCCAGGTTCCAGTAACTTGAACTACTCATCCCCCCTTTTCCACACCATGGTCAGCCCCAGTCCTGGTTCCCAGGGTTTGTGCTCAGCTAAAGGCAGTGAGAACCCCACCTGCTCCCCCTTCTCAGGCCTGATTCTCCCTCTTGCTGGGGGCCTGAAGCACCTGGGTGGTGGGGGCTATGAGGCAGGAGAAGGGCCCCCATGCCCAACCCTCCAGCCCTGGGGCAGGTTGTAGACCAGCATCCTTCTTCCCCTTCACTCTGAACCTTTCAGCTGGCAGGACAGAGGGTGCAGTAGAGGGTCCCGGCCCCCTCACCACCCCACCTGTGTTGCTGAGCACGAACAGTCACTCAGGCCTGAAGCCCAAGTCTAGCCCCCCACTACTCCAGGCAGTGACTGAGGATCTGGGTTCTGCAGGAGGCTATTCAGAAGGTTTAGTGCCAGGTTGGGATGTGATGCTCAAGGCGGAGTGAGAATGGATGTCCTTCAACCCCTGCCTGACAAAGTCTCCTGTCAACATATGCCTTCCCTGCAGTGTCCAGAGCCACATCAGGAAGAACAGAATCCCGAATTCTACATTTTTAGGGTGGATGCAAAACCTGCCACCTTCTTTGTGGGACTAGAGTTGGTCCCTCCATCTTATCCCCCTGGATGGATGCCCTTGTCTTTTGACACGTGGTAGGGAGACACTATGACTGCTGTTACCGATGGAAGGACTGAGGAGCATGTGTGTGCAGCGTCCTCAACTCAGGCAGGGCATTCCCCTAAAAAGACATCCGACCCCACTCAGGACTGAGTGGCTTAAACCCATTGGTACGAACAGGCCAGAGCCATGGTTCGGCCCTTTCCCATCCACCGGCTTCGCAGTGAGGGAGCTCAGCACTCACGGCTTAGCATGTCCAGTTTCTATTCAGGTGAAACGAGCCCTGCTCACCTGGTTTCCATCCACCACGAGTGGACTCAGGGAGGGGAGGAGCTGGACTGGGAATTCCAATCCCTTCCACACACCTGGCATCTGCCCATCCCCCCCGCCCTGTATTGTGCCCCTAGTACCTTCAGTATAAACCCAGGATGCCAAGCAGGATGGTGCACGTGAGGAGCATGACACGGATGAGCCAGGACATGTGTCTGATAGTTGTGGCTTTGGCTGTGACAGTGCTTGGGGCTGTGGCTGGTGAGGCTGAAATGGAAACCCAAGAGTGACACCCTGGTCAGATCGCACATGTGAGAAAACGCTGCCACCACCCTGGAGGCCCAGGTCAAGCACCAAGGAGGATGCTGTCTATTTCTATGTTGTGGGGAGCACGGTGACAGGCCCTGAACTGGGTCAGAGAGAGGAGATGGGCCCTGACAACTAGGGGCTCACACAATAAACAGGAAACAAGTGGGACCCTAATCGGTCGTCCCTGCAGTGACAGAGGAGAATGGAAGCAGCAGGATGGTGGAGGACATGTCCTGTGAGATCTGATACTGGAGGTAGACTAGAAGGATTGCAGACATGGCAGGCAAGAGAAAGAGAAAAGGGGAAATATAAGAAGAAAAATCTCTGAAAAAAACATGACTCTCCATGTTTTGGGATCAGGCAGACGTCCACACAGAAATGACCAAGGTGGCAGAGACTTCAGGAGGAAATGAAAAAGAGGCATGCAGAACATGTCTGTGACTAGTATTCTCCTGAGAGGTACATATTGTGGCAGGATCGCCTGCACTGAACACACACACACACACTCATACTCTCATCTAAGGGAATCACAATTCTTCCTCCTCAGGTACCTGTGGTGTCTAGGATTTTCTCTATAAGCAGTGCAAGTTGTTGACGCCACATCCTGCAGTCTCCATTGACCACCTTCAAGAGCAGGTTGTTCAATTCTCTGTCCTCCTCCCACATCTCTAACATTCCGGTGTCTGCAGGGTCCACTGTCCAGTGTTTGTTCTCTGTGTTCAGGTGCAGGGAGATGTGTCCATTGATTTCAAAGCGCCATGATCCATGAATGCGTCTGTTGTTGTTGGTTACCTTCTCACACTCCATCGTGCCCTGCAGGGAGAGGGGCTCTGCCCCACGGACAGAGCTCAGTCTCTACTCTCAATCACCCTCTGTCCCACCCAATACCCATCCCTCTCATCCCTTCACTCCCTGTCCTGCCTGGATTGGGGTCTCTAGGGTGGGACCCATTCCACACAAACACCACCATTTGGCACAAACACTCGCTTTTAGACCTGTAGGGAAGATCTTCTGGCCTTGGCCTTGCAACTCACCACTGGTTCTAACCATCTCTGGTTGTAGGTCAAGCAGTTTCTTTTTGAGCTCCTCCATCAGGAAGTTTAGGGAATCGGTCTGTTCTTTCCAGAGTGGTGTCGCAGTCTCCTTGATTGCCAGAAGAAAGACAAGGTTTTCCTTCTGCCTCCCACACAGGTGTTGAAAGAGAACGAATCCTTCCAGTTGGCATTGAACGGCACACCATGGCTGTTCAGGCTTGGGTCGAGGAATGATGGAGAAGTTGTAGGAGAGAGTGTGAGCATCTGTGAATAAAAACCGCAGGAGGGGTTGGAGTGGGAGGAAAAGGAGCCAGGCAGCCCTCCCCATGTGAGGGACTCAGAGAAACTCTGAAGGGCTGGGCTGGAGAGCAGGCCTCCCTGCCCGTCCCTGCACATCCCCAGATTTCTGGACATGTTCCTTGTGCCCTTCAGGCTACCACCTGCCTTCAGTCAGCCAGAGACTCAGAGAACAATCGGGACACACAATTCAGCACTGGTGCAAAGGGCTAGAGCTTAGAGAATCTCAGCCCGTGTCCATACATGACTGGGAAGAGCCTGAGCGGGGTCGCTCTCAAAAAAGAGGGATTAAGATGAGAGCTGGGCTGGAGCACTGTGGCTTGTGCCTGTAAGCTTCAGCCTATGAAGTGGCTGGGGCTAGGGATCGCGGTTCGTGTCCTGCGTGGGTCAACACAGCGAGACCTAGTCCCCCCAAAAAATAGCTGGGTGTGGTGGCACGCGCCTGCAATCCCAGCTACCTGGGAAGCTGAGGCTGGAGATTCTTGAGTCTGTGATACCCGGGACAACGTGAGCCTGCAGTTCCATGGGCAAAAATAGCGAGACCTAGTCTCAAACAAACAAACAAACAAACAAAAAAGGTGAGAGCAGGGGCAGAATCCAAGTTTGGAGGAGAGTCTGCAATGGGGGTCATGGGCTCTAGGAGGCCCAGGCAGATAGAACTAATCAGCAGCTCAGTGGCTCCTAAGAGCCTGAAAAAGGCCATTGTCCAGGCAGGGAAAACAGAAAATTCAGAATTTCTGAAGCAGGTGATACCGGGGAGCGCTCAAGTGGTTGTGAGAAGTGAGAAGTGAGTCAGGGTGGAGAGAAGAATAAACATGCAGTCACACCCCCCTTGGTTACCCAGGCTCCCCAAGGAAGCCTGAAGAACTCTGGCTTCAGTGCTAAGGAGAGTTTGGGGAGAAGGACCCCCAGTGAGAACTGTTGCTGAAGGTGAGGGTTGAAGATAGAGGCTGGACCCAGAATGAGCTCAAGAAGCTATGGGAGGGGAAGTGTGGAGCCTCTGGGCCAGGAGCCAATGAGCAGGAGGAAGTGGTCGGAGCAGCCTGGGTCAAAGCCCAGAGATGTGTGGCCTAGGCTGAGGCTGGCACCCGTGGATCACTGCAGGACAGACAGGTTCCAGGCTGATCGACCACTTCATTTAGGAAGTAAAACGAACAGAAGGGGGTGAGGGGGATATCATCTGGGGCCTGAAATACCCCCCAACAAACCTCTGGACTTTGCCTGTTTCTAGAATAGAGCTATTTCTCCGCTGAAAGAAGAGGCCACGCTCCAGTGGGGAGGGGAATCTCTCTCTTCCTCTGGTCTTAAAAGATCCGTTTCCGGGCGCCTCCGGGATCTGCCCGCAGCGACCGCCGCGCGAAGTAAGCGCTTGGCTCCGCCCTCCCCTCCCCGCGCACCACCGCGACCCCACGTTTCCGGGGCCGCGCCCTCGGCGTGTGCCGATCTCGCCTGCCTCTGGAGTGTGGGTGAGACGGGGCTCGCATGTAGCCACACAGGGCCGTCACCGCGCCTGCGCGGCCGGCCCACCCCCCTCCCTGTGCACTCCCAAGTCCTGCTGAGAAGTAGAGTAGGGGAGGGGGGGGCGTCCCTTCCATGTCTCTCTTACTTCTTACTCCAGCTAAACCTCAGGGGAACCAGAATTAGTGCGCTGCCAACCTCAACATGGAATGGAATGGGTGAGGGACCAGATAAGAGTCCAGCCCACTGGCCGGTACTGGACAAAGCAGAGGGACGACCAAACGAACCAGTGCATATAAGACCAAAACAAAACAGCCCAGAGACACAAAGTCACCGTGCGCACTTTTGCGCCCCCCCCCCCCCCCATCAAGACCGGGGACTTCATTTTGGAGAACAACACGCCCTCCCCCCATTGCGGGAGAGAGGAGGAGGACCAAGGAAGGGGTAATGGGCCCCACATCAAAACTGCAAACTGAAGCAGAGGAGATGATCTACAAAGGACACTCGCAGAAGTATGAACTCACAGAGAAACTTCTCGACCAACTAAGTCCGACACCAGAGCCATACGGATAAGCAACAAAATAATGGAGATGGGATTGGTTTGGAGAGGACGGCCTGCAGCAAGAAAACATGGACAGATCACAAACGAATAGAACTTGGCCAGCCAACGCAAACTTAAGACTGAAAATCTAACAGCAAGGTTCGCTTGGTCCCAACAACGCAGTCCCGCACCCAGAGAAAAGACACTAACATAGGAAAGAGACTAAGGCACACGGCACAGCTAAGAAACAAGAGTGGGGTTTGAGAGAATGGAAGGGGCACCAGAGGGAGGAGGGAGGGAGAAAAAATAATAACATAGAAGTTGTAACCTAAAGAACAAAACAAGTTTTAAAAAATTAAAAAAAAAAGATCCGTTTCGAAGGTAAAGACTAGAGTCATGGTTCCTCCCTGCCCCCACCACCTCCCCGCCTCGTCTTACCTCACCTACGACTGAGCCCTGGATAGGGCTGCGGGGGGGGAGGGGTACGCAGGTCTTGGGACTCCGCGGTGAACCTGACGAACCGCAGCGCCGGTACCCGGTACCGGGGCCGTGGCTCCACTGGCCCGCCCCGCTGCCACTCCCGAAGTCGCACTCACCGCCGCGCACCACCTCCGCGTCGCCCTGTAGCAGCAGCAGCTGCTGTAACACCAGAACGCCGAGTACGCAGCTGGGGACAAAAGGTGCCATGGTCGGACTTCTGAAAGTGTAAGAAAGAGGGGACTATTTAATCACCCTCGGTGCGGCAGCCGAGCCGTCCACTCCGTCTCACCGCGCCGGCCGGCTCCTGGCGTCTGTCTCGCGGCGTCAAGCACCGCTCGCTGAGCCGAGGGCGTTCCTGCCTAGACCAAAACGCCTGCCCGCCCCCGGCCTACGTCACTTCGGCACTGGCCACCGGCCAGCCCTGGTAACCCGAAGGGCTCCGCTCCGCTGGGAGCAGAGGGCAAGTCTCCAACCCAACCCGCCCGGCCCGGTCACCAAGAATGTCAGGGCTGTTGGGTTTCACCTGGAGGAAGCGCTCAAAGCCTCCGAAAATAGCTCGCGGTCCGCGAACGGCAGGAGAGCCGTCGCCCCCGAGTTGTTGGGGTTCCAAATCCCCCGCGGTCAGCGCTCTTCCGAACACTTTTACTGCGCCCCCCCCCCCCCATTTTCTCCCCTCCCAGGTCCTATTCAATCCTTCCGGTTCTGCTCGGGAACTCGGACCTGGTGGAAAGACAGCGGCGCACGCCTAGTCGGGTGTTCGGCCTTCAGGGCGGAGATTCCTAGTTTCTATCGCTGCCCACCCTGAACTCGTGGAAAACGCGGCGGGAATTTCTGGTTTCTTCAGTCCCTGAGTTCTCCAAGGCGGACACTGCCTCCGGGGCGGCGGCTGACAGCGACTCCGGGCAAAAGCAGGTAGTTCCCCGTCTTTGAACCAGCAGCGCTAAGGAGCTCCAGTTGCGCAATCGGTTAGCGCGCGGTACTTATATGAACCAGCCCCGCTGAGGCGGTCGTGCTCCCCTGGGAAGAAGAATGAATTGACAAAGAAGCTTCAGTCACACGCAGGGCTCCTCGTCTTGCTTTCGTTTCCACACGTTCCAAGACACCTCGAGTGAGGAGCCAGTTCCTTGGACTCCAGTGTCCGGCCCAGATCTGGCTCTGACCTTGACCCAGGACTGCTGTGCATTCAGCACGTGCACACCTGAGCAAGCAGAGCTGTGAAAGGAGCGAGAGTCTGGCCGGGCACGGTGGCTCGTGCTTATAAGCTTCAGCCTATGAAGCGGCCAGGGCTAGGGATCGCGGTTCGAGTCCCGCCTGGGGCCCGTAGCGAGACCTAGTTCCAAAAAAATAGCTGGGCGTGGTGGTGCGCGCCTGTAATCCCAGCTACCTGGGAAGCTGAGGCTGGCGATTGCTTGAGTCTGCGGTACCCCGGGCAACAAGAGCCTGCGGTTCCACAGGCAAAAATAGCGAGACCTAGTCTCAAAAAAAACCAAAAACAAACAAACAAAAAAACCTAAAAGGAGCGAGAGTCTGACTTCTGACTTCTGCGAAGAGCAGGAATCTTCCCTCAGGCTTCATCTGCCAGAGGCTCCCCTGGGCTGTGTGCCACCACAGTTTACTGGAGCCTCCCTAGCCACTGGACCAGCTCTCTGTCTCTCTCGCCCCACTTGACCCCCCACTACCACTCTGTCACCCGTATACTGGGGTTTGTATCCCGCAGAATCCTGACTAGGGATAGAAAGGTGGTTCACCAGGTTTTACGGGGTTGGTGTCTGATGAAGCCGCAGCAGGAACTGCCACGACTCAGGCGAGCAGAGTAAAACAGGCAGATTCGGAAGCACAGACATGAGGAAAAGACTATTAAGGAGAGCGAGAAACACAAGCAAGTGTGTCTCCCAAGTCAGGAAACCAGGGAGGGCCAAGGAAGCCAAACTAGAGTCGTGCCTCAGGAAATGGATACCTTCTTCCCCTCGTTATTTTAAAGCCCTGTCAGTCTCTTTGTGATTGCTGACGTCACTCTGCCTAGCTAGGATCCCCTTTTCTCAGCCCCTGCAGGCTTTTCTTATCCGGTGTTGTCTGGAAATGCCTCACTAGTCCTCGGAGGCTGAGGCTGCCGCGCTCGTCTGTGGCACCTCCCTTTTCGGACGAAAGTAGACGATCGTCACCAATTTAGAGTGACATAGTGAAGTCCAAGGATAACCTCGCTGGCAACGGGGATATTTGGTCTTTGGTTTTGTTACCTGGTGCGGAGCGCGAGCTAAACCTGCAACATCTGCTTAGCTGCGGGTCTCGCCCCAGGCGGTTGCTTCTGCCCAGCAAACAGGTTGTGAGACCAAGAGCCTTTTAAACAGACATTTATTTTTAAAAAAGGAAAACTTTAAAGAAGGTTTTTTTTTTAAATCTGCAAATTCCCTGTACAAATCTTTAACCACATGCCAGTCACCCAGCAGCCCTTATCACAGTTCTCAACCGCGGGTCCATCGCCCACGTCCAAGCAGGGGAACCGCAACCAACCGAAGAGACAAAGGTCCCATCCACGGGAAATAAAATCGAGTGAAACTCAGTATCTTCTAAGCCTTTTCTTTCCGTGGAAACGTACCTTGATGCAGCTTCGCAAAGCTCTGTTCTTTTCCTCTTCACAACCTGCCGTTACCACGGATTTCTTCCGCAAACTTCTTTCTCTTTTGAGGGATCCCAACAACCCCACACACTCCTGGACGAAAGCGCAGCGAGTTCGCCACAGCCGCCTCGGGGCTTTTCAGTTTCCACAACTTTATTTCCCAGCCGCAGGCGTGGCCCCTCCCCCGGGCTCGCTCGCCGGGCGCCGCCCTCGGGGCTCTTCGCTCTTCCGAGTCTGTTTTCCTCGCCGCCGCCTCCCGCGCTCCCTCGGCCGCGCTCTCTGCCGCGACCTGCCCGGCCCCCAAACCACCACTTTTCGCCATTTCCCACCGGACTCCAGCGCAGTGCTCGCATACAGTATTCACAGAACATCCTTTTCGCTTTCTGCCACCGCCTGTCAGTTTAACCGCATTAAAGGAAGTTTTCCCTGAGGCTTTGTTATTAGGCAGCTTTTGTGGAAATGACCTGTGTCTTTTACACGAATGTAGATTTGTGTTGTTAGGGAAACTGTTACAGGGTCAACCAACACATAAAATACTTAATTTCCTAACGCTTTTTGAGAACATTTAATTTTTGTCAGGGCTTAATATTGTTTAATATTTTTGTTAGTCAGGCAAGCCTTAGGTTATAAGATTTCCAGGAATTTACATTATTTCAGTTCGTTGCTATCAAGTTAGTAAACAGTTTTAAAGTGTTTCGGTCCTGTGAATAGACTAAAACTCAAAAGTGATATTTTATCAAAGAGAAGAGCTGAGTGGATACGTTTTTCTGGGGAACTTTATCAAGAGCAGGTTAGGAATCAACATTAAAAGTAAATTTGGCCGGGCATGGTGGCTCATTCTTGTAGGTGGCAGCCTAGGAAGTCACGTCGGGGCCAGGGATCGCGGTTCGAATTCCGCTGGGGGCACGAAGCGAGACCTTGTCCCCAAAAAATAGCTGGGTGCGGTGGCGCGTGCCTGTAATCCCAGCTAACTGGGAAGCCGAGACTGGGCATTGCTTGAGTCTGTGGTACCCCGGACAACGGGAGCCTGCAGTCTCACAGGCAAAAATAGCGAGACCCAGTCTCCAAAAAAAAAAAAAAAAAGTAAATTTTTGCTTTGATAAACGATATTAATTACTATTTTGTTGCATATCATGAGCTATTTTATTTAAAGCTATTTTACTTAAAGTGCTAACACCTCACACATATAATACCTGCACTATGATACGTAACACTATGATAACTAAAATGATGAAACCTAACACTTTTGATACATGCGTGCCTTAATCAATAAATTTTGAACTAGTCCTTGTTTCTTAAAGATTTTTGGATCGCGATCTCAAAACAGGGTTGTTTGACTTTAGACGTTACATAATTGCCATATATAATTAATTTTTACAGTTTCTTAGTATATTTAAAGTAATCTTAACAGCTTCCAGTCCCCACCCTAGCTGGAAGGCAGAAGAAAGTTTCAGTGATTTCAGCACTGAAGAAGTAGGTTCAGGCAGCTGCTTGCTAAAACAAGAGGTAACCCCCCTACACCAGCCAGTCATAATGGGTCCCTCATTTTTTAAATAAGCATTTGTTTTAAGAGCTTTGATTTAGATGAACCGGGGTTAATGATGAGATTTTGAATTCCCGGAGAATTTTTTTTGGAATGTATCAGCGAATTTACTAGACGGTGTTTTACTGTCTTTTATCTGATGAAAAACTTCCCCCAATCATGATCAGAGTTAAAGGATTTTAGGAGAGATACTTTGGCATTTTTTAATGAAGGATTAGTTTTTTTTTTTTAATTTTTAAGATATAGGTCTCACTGTGTTGCCCATGGGTTGTCTCCAACCTGTGGACTCAAGTGATCCCCAGTCTCAGCCTTCCAGGTAACTGGGTTTACAAGCATGGGCCACCAAGCCCGGTTTAGGATTAGGTTGTTGTAAATTGTGATAAGACTTTTTTGAAATTACTAATGTTTTCTCATCTAATGATTGAATTGACAAACTGTGGGTCCTGGCAGTTTGTCATCAATGGATGCACCTCCCTGCGCCTGAACCTGAAAGGTGGATCATCCTGGAGACACGGAGATGTTAGAGAAGAGAGAGGAGGAAAGAAACATTGACGAATTTCTCTGGAGGATGTCCATGGAAACGTCATGGGGTGGCTTTAGGGAGTTCCAGTGCACTGGGAGGTGCTGGGGACTACAGGTAACTGGGTTGTGGGGGATGGAGGAAGTGGGGGCTTTTTCTATGAGTGAGTGTGTGTCTGTGCACGTTTGTGCATGTTGGAGGAAGTTCACTTCCCACCTGAGTTCTTCTCAGGAATAGTGGGCACAGGTGTGTTCCGCCTCTTTCCTGTTCCCATCCACCTCCTCACATTTCTTCCTCTCTGTACACATCCTGATTCACTCCATGGATTGTTTGCTGACTCCAGACATGGGCATCTTTCTTATCTCTAGACCTTTTCTTCCTCTTCTCAGCATCACTTTTCTTCTCATCTCACCTGGTCTGTGTCTGCAAAATCTTCCTTTCCCCCTCAGTGTCAGCTACTGAGAGGACATCTATGTCACCCTCCTTGTGGGACCCTGCTCTGCTGTCACATCAGGAGAGGCTGGTTAGTGAGCATCCCTGCTTCTCCCTTTACTCTTGGTGACAGGATTGTCTTGTCATTATTCCATCCCAGGACCTGCTGTCTTGGCTGCAAGAAGGTAGAATACTTCTTCGTTTTTGGAGAAGTGGGGCATGAGAGGCTGAGCAGATTCTCCTTGCATGTGGGGTCTAGAGGAGGGTGTCGCTCTGTTTCCATTTCAGCACCACTGAGCATGGCCCCAGGCGCAGACACCACATACCTACTATTATTGTGCATGAAGCTGGTGTGATCATCAGCGAAATCCCTTCTGTCATCGTTGGCTGTGTGTTGAAGGTACTTGGGCAGCACAGAGTAAGAATGGGGTGGGTATGGGGGGGGGGGAACGACCAACTATCACTTTCCCCTTCACTGTGAAAATAATACAGCTCTGCATTGTCACCTTCTAGGCTGGAGTCAGGGGGGCTCATTTGGGGTAACTGAGATCCCTGGTATAGAGCAAGGTGCTGGAGCAGCCAGACGCTGAGTCTGTTTTCACAGCTTTTTTTTTTTTTTTTTTGAGGACTGTTTACTATAATGTATTTAATGCATTATTGTTTTTAAAGCCTTTACTTATGAATTGTGTTTTATAACCTGCAAAAAGTTGTGGCTCTCATGATCTCTCCACATCAGAGTGGAGTAAATAACCAGGGTTTCTGTTAGGTTCAAATAGAATCAGATTTTAAGCACTGCTCTTAAATTAACTATCAAAAATTCCATCTCAGGGAAACCTTATCCTGACAACTGGGGTCAGATCATCATCTGCATCTGAAGAAGGAGGGTATTTCTGATCTTAGCAGCACGCTCCACCCCAGCGGTGACCTTCCTATGATGAGTAATCATGGTGCAGTTCCTTCATTGAGAATTAAGTCCTCACAGCAGATATGACTGTACTTATTGAGAATTAAGTCCTCACAGCAGATATGACTGTACTCTAATTGAGCTATAATGGTGATTCAGTATCTAGAATATACAAGTAGATGAGAACATTTCAAATTTTCCAAAGATAGAGGACAATATGAGGAGTTCTTTGATGGGAAATACACTGTGTAAAGTAGGAAGACTTCCAATGAATCAGGACAATACAAGTTTAAACTACCAAGGATACCCTGCACATCCATGATATTTCAACTACTTAGAGTATCTGCACACTCAGCACGGGACAGAAGATGGAATAACAGGACTGCCTCAAGCAGTTGATCTGTGAAATGAATCATCCCTGTGAACATAATTTCACATAATCTGTGCAGTGCCTCCTCCTACAACCTGGCATCTCCCTGCCAGCCCGACAAACTGATCAAGAGCACCGGGACATGGGGCTGCTCACTCTAGCGTTGTATCATGGCAAAAACTGTGACTGGAGAAGGGAAACACTGCAATAAGGAGGATTAGCTTGTGAGCCTTCCCAGCTCTACTCAGGGCCTGGTCCTATGTGCAGACAGTGTTCCTCTTGGGGTCTCCTCAGCTTCTGGCTCCTGCCTCCTCAGTGCCACCTCCTTCATCCGAAGGGACCGCAGGCCCTCCCAGAGAGTGTGTGCATCAGGCCTGAGGAGTGTGCATCAGCCCTGGGACAGACCTGCCCCTCACAGTGAGGCAGAAGCTGACAGGAGATTGAAGCGGAGGACTGTCTAAAGAAGCTATTCTCAGAATAAATCAAACTTCTGTGTGTGTGTGTGTGTGTGTTGTATCTGTGAGTGTGTGTGTGTCACTGTGACTTGTCTGCCTGGATGGCATGACTGCTCAGCTTTCCCCAACAGCCCCCCCCCACGCCCTTCCTGACATCACTCTTCTCTACCCTGTGGCAGCTGTTGGTCTGCCTACCTGCTGGTCCTCCCTGTCCTGCCTCCATGAGCTCTGGCTCATTCCTCTAGCTGATCTCTATTTCCCTTTCCATTCCCAAACACTATCTTTCTCTAAAGCCCAGGATAGCTGGTGCGATGGCATGTTCCTAAAAAAAAGCTGGCCTTTTCAAGCTCAGTGAGGCAATGAGGAGAGGAAATGTGGAGTCTCTAGATCAGGAACCAATGAGCAGGAGGAGGTTGTGTGTTCAGCCCAGGCCTCAGCCCAGAGACCTGTGACGCTGGCAGCAGCACCTGTGAGTCACTGCCCAGGCAGGACAGCCATGCTCCCGGGGCTGAGCACTTGATTTGGAGAGGCAAAATCAGCAAGGTACACAATGGGGATGATCTGGAGCCTGAAATACCCATCCTAATAAGCACCGGAACCTCTCCCAGTATCTAGACTGGAGCTATTTCTCCAGTGAGGAGGGATCTTTCCAATTCTTCTGGAGTTTCCCAAAGTCGGTCCAGTGGGTAGGAGAGTCACTGGACCCTGGGTGGGGCTTTGGGGGGAGGGGTAGGTTGTGCTTGTGACACTGACTCTGGATCTCACCTGGTGAACACACAGCTCTGGTACCAGAGGCATGACTCAAGTCGCTGTCCCAGTGCCTCCCCACTGGTCACACTCAGTGCCTCGCAATCCCTGTGCCCTCCTAGAGCAGCAGCAGCAGTAGCATGAGGAAGCCAAGACAGGAGTTGGGGACAAACCACACCATGGCCCAGACCTATAGGGAAATGAAAATGTAAGTTGTCTTTAATGAGTCTGGGCACAGACTCCCCCCCACCTGCCGCAACAAAGTTAGTTTTAGTGCCTGTGTGTCAGTGCCGAATTTACTTCTAAGCCAAGGGTATCCGGTTAGAACTGTTTTCAAATTTGCCACCCTTGTCCCTGGCACATCCCTTTTCTTAAGCTACTCGGCCTAGAAGTTTTGCTCTCCTTGGGACTCCAGAAGACATACTGGGAGGTGATAGGTGTCCTGTTTTGAATAATCTCAAGTTCTTGTCCAGTAGGACAAGAAGGCCTGACAGTGGAAAGTGCCAGATCTGAATGCCTGGGGATGATGCTGAGGACCAGCAGGGAGAGCAGAATGGAGAGGTAGAGATGTGTGAGGTGTGAGATGGAAAATTGCTCTGGCAGGGATCAGTCTGGGGAGCCAAGTCATGGGGCATCTCTACTCCTACAGCCACATCCTTGTTTAAGCGCCCTCTTTGACCCCACGCTCACCCCTCAGCACACTACAGGGGATGATTTAGTCTCAGCAGAGCTACTGGGCCCTGTTCTCTGGTGGGTCTCCTGTGTGCTCCAGCCTCATAGTGAGGGCAGTTCAGTCCCAGGGCAGGTACACACACCTGCTCAGGCCTGGCTCACACACAGTCTGGGAGCTCCTGGGATTCCTGCAGATCAGATACAGGAGGAAGAGCCTAGGAGGGGGGAGCACAGAAGGCTGAGCAGGGGCCTCTCCTTGGAGAGTGACCGGATCTTGATTGCATTTGCTGAGCTCTTTTCCTTCATCCAACGATGAGAATTAAGATTTTCTTCAACTCCACATTTTTAAGAACCACAAGTTTTTGAGGGAAGAACAAACTTACACAGAAGCCCTGAATGCTGTGCAGGTCCTTCCCTCTGAGCCCCAGGGCAGTGAGCTGTCACCTAATGTCCCCTATTGTGGTCATGACCTCCGATGCCACATGTGTTTCCTGCTCACCAAGACACACTCCTGCACTTCCACACATGCTCAACAAGGCAGATTCCCCTCAGCTTGTCACCACCACCTAATCCTGAGACCCTGTTATGACTCAATAGATATTTCAAAACATCCTTATGGGCACAGGAATGACACATATGGTAGTTTTCACTTTTTGCCTTGAAATGTAGAATGTGGTTTTTTTATTAATACGTTTATAAACACGTATACTTTTCCAAGTATTGTACTTACTGTGGTGGTGTAGGTGACAGCCTAAGTTTTTTTTTTTTTTTTTTTTTTT
>PVHY01028187.1:0-15468 GCA_004024945.1 Uropsilus gracilis | reverse complement strand
CTGCGGCCCAGACGCTGGCGCCGCGGCGCGGAACCTGCGCCCGAGTTGGGCTCGCGGAAACAACAGCGCCCGCCCCTGTCTTCCCGCGGCCGCGCCCGGCCCCCTTCCCCACCCGCCGGCGGCCAAGGCGGGGCGCGCGCGGGCAGCGGCTCGCTCGGGGCAGGAGCCTCGGCGCGGCGGCCGGCCGGGCCGGGCCTCGAGCGTCCCGCGGGCGAGCCTCTCCGGCGTAGGTAACGGGACTCAAGGGCTCCCGCCGCGGGACAAACGCGCCCGCGCCCCCCCCCCCCAATTCCCGAGGTTGGGGTCTTGAACGAATCCCAGGGATCGCATCCTTTTCCCACTCTTCAACGAAGCCAGAGAAAAGGTGATCGCTTCAAGTTCACTCTAGTCACGTCTGTCTTCAAAGTAACGACCCCCAAACTCCAATCCCAACAAACTCTCCCCACTCTTTTTGTGAAAACAACTTATTTATTCAGAATGTAATACTGTCTTTACTTTTTTCTAGGACTTGAAAAAGATCAAAATGGGTTATTGGTCAGTTAACACTAGAGATGATTCAAATTCTTCAGTAGAATTTCCCTCAACACTTCCACCATGTAAAAAAAAATAGTGTCAAAATTGATGAGTGGCATAAGTTCAAAAGAACAACTTTCTACTGAAAAGGAAGAAGTCCAGCTCGCATGAACGATGGTTCGGCCGACAGACGTTTCAGGTCTTCTTTGGACCAGGCAGATCCTCAACTTTTGCAGGTTACAGTTGAGTTGCTCTTTCCAGGCTTTTTGAAGCATCCTTAAGTTTCCCCACTAAGTCCTAAGAAAGACGTTAAAAAAAAAAATCCCCGCTCTTAAGATAAAACACGGGAAAATATCATCTACGCCTGAGAAAGATGTAGTGCTGCAAAGTCGGGTGACACTTTCCAAACAAGTTTTAAATTCACAAGGATTTTAACCTTTGACAAAACCATTACCCGTTAAAAGATTTTCCTCTAAAATATCTCATCTTCAAACTGGCCTCTTGCCTTCAGATTTGAAATATGATTTCTAACCGAATGCTCTTAACAGACTCGATATATCTAAGTAAAAGTTCTCAAGTTATTTAACAAAGATCACATGCTACATTTGCATTTTCTGAAAGTTTAAAACTTGGATTAGTGTTTAAGACAACTGCATGAGATGCCTTTCGAAAAATTTAAATTCATCAAAATTTCAAGTCGTGATGCTAATTTTCCACATGGTAAGAAATAATTCAATTGTTGTAACCACTGATGACTGTAGTTTTGAATCTTCCCAGTTTCACAGTATCAGTATAAACAGTTTTACAATCTTATGTATACCTATCCTTTTATGGTCATTTAAAACCATACTTAAAAAATCTGTTAGAAAGTTGAAGTCAGTTTCTACAAGTAAAAAAGTCATTTTCAAAGTCATACTCTGCTTTGTTCTACTGGATCAAACAACACAAATAGAATTTTACACTTATTACTAACTTCAGAAGTTGATTTTAGTAGGGAGGGGAGAGTAAATAAAGACTAATTTTCTATTAGTAACAACTTAATTCCAAAAGTGAAGCCTATGTGAAAATATTGCTTTTGAAACACCTTTCCCATTAAATCCTTAACCAAACTTCATTATCTACTTACACATGATTAAGTTATTTTTCTTTTGAACTTTCTATAAGCATAATTCTCAAACAAAAAGATAGATAGTATCATAGATCCTAATACTATACCTGTAATTGTTCCATGCTGCAACTAAAACTAATCTCTGGGTGTGATCCTGAATCAGTGTTCTGGGGAAGAAAGATAATGCAGTTCATTTAAATCAAGGAAATTCAAATTTTCATTTACACATGTATTTTGTAGATAAGGGCTTCTGTATAAATACCTCTACATTTAAGGTCACCAAATATGCAGGTCTGTACATCTTATGAAGTTGGTTGGTCTAAAACAACACAACACATAATTTCAACTTTTAACTATTTCTTTTTAATAAAAGTTCCCTTACTACCTTAGAAAACAATTAAACTTACCTTTATCTGATATTCCAAACGCCATGAAACATCAGTTATATGAGGGAGAGATCTGCCTATACTGAAATATACAATGACACTTTCATATATCTTATCTACAGAAAAACATCAGTATTTTATCTTTACTAAGGATGGTGTCTGCCTTCCACCACCACCGCCCACACACAACTTCAATCTAGTCTTTATTAAAATATTAAACTTTATTTTCAAGTTCTGAATAGTAAAAATGTATTTTTGAATTATTTCAATAAACTTGGCCTTTAAAATGTTAGCTTAACTTCTTTTCACTTGCCCTTTGGTCCCTTTTCTCTTGGTCAAGATCCCTTGTGGGTTTTGTTTTTTTGTTTTTTTGTCCAGTTTTCACACCAGCACTTTGCAGTCATATCTGCAAGTGAAAAGTGGCTTAGCTTTACACCTTATACAGTACATACCTTCCCAGCAGAATTTCTAGGGAATTCTTATTATTCTGCAGAGGGAGGGGGAGGAGGAAAAAAAAGAAAACACATTTTTGCAAACAGTTGAAGAAAAATAGTGATGTTAATTTTTAAAAATTTAAGTAACCTGATATTCCGTGCAAAACAGTTCTATTCTCTCTCTGTCAAATTTACAATCTTCTAGATAAGTGCTAGAGGGGGGGGAAAAGCCAAAGTTCAGTCTCCATTTTAAAATTGAAATTGGAATCATTAAGGTACTGTTGACAATAAATGAATATTTAAATAATTTCTGTACCTCAGAGTTGATTTGTCAGCTCTTTGCTTTCCTGCTTCCAGTATGTAAGTTGCAGCTGCTGCATGACAATGTTTTAAAACCAATGGATTGATATGTTTCAGTTCTGGATGATCTAAAATAAATTAATTGCCAATGATATCTGTGATAATAAATTCTTTATAGGCAAATTTCTAAAAAGGATATTTTGTGTTTAGAAACCCCTTAACAAGATAACAAAAGGAATTCATCTATAAGGATCAGCAATTATAAGTAAATGAGATGAACAACCAGGTCAAAGGCAAAACAACAAAAAGCACACATCAATAATTCGGTTACCTGTTGTCAATTATCTTCACTTTCTACTTTCATTATTTTGATAAAACAATTGTAGCTTCAAAGGAAAATAACTACAGTGGTTAGTCTCATGATGGATGAAGTAAATTCAAAGGAAGGGAAGAAAATAAACGTTTTACAAGGTGTAAATTTAAAAATAAACTTTCCCTTTAAAAAGTAATTAATTTTAGGGTAACTAGCTCCATGGACATAAATATACATGAAAGCGCGAGGGGGTGAAGGAAGGACATGAATTCAGAATATAAAACACAATTTTCAAAATATTTTAAGATTTTGACAGCTATTCTTTTTCTGACATTATGCCAGGTGGTGGTTACTATTTTCGTTTAAAGAACTTCCACTTTCATACTTTTTGTAAAATATTTAGTTCATGAAACTACAAAAAAGAACACCAAAATTTGAATTGTTGGGACATTTATATTTAAGAAAATTATCTAAAATTTCTTAATTTAGAAATTTTAGAATATTTTAGAATATTTAGAATATTTTAGAATTTTAGAATATTAAGATATGCTTTCAATATATGCTTAATATATGCTTTCAGTCTTAATATATGCTTTCAATCCATCCTGACAGCACACTCCGCAATCACTGACCGCACCACTTAAAAGAGACTCGCCTCCTGGTGACTGGTGCGGAACCAAACATCATGCACTACATTTTCATGTTCCAGGCTCGGAAACCTGCTGTGTAAAACTACTGCACTAGAGTACTGGAATGATCATAGGAACTTGAGGTATTCTCTAAGTTACAAAATGTCAACAGTGTTTGACCTGGTAATTACTCGGGAAACTGACCCTTGAAAACGTTCGCCAGCCTAGAAAGCAGGGAGCTCCCCTGATGAAGTCCAAGTGTCAGACAGCCTTTGCTTCAGACCAGGTTGAAAACCTTAGGTGTTTAGGCCACAAACAGGATTTGAACACAGGCTTTACGAAAGAACAAAGAAGCCGGAGGGGAAATCTGGCCGGCAATATGTAGCTGGCAATGTGCAGGTGCCAACTGGGGACAGAACAATGCCCAGGGTCGTCTCTGGGTTCAGGCAGAGCTACATCCCCAGACTCCGTCCGGAGCAAGGGCAAAGCCCGGAGACTTCCTTTTCCCGGGGCTTTCCTCCTCTCGCTCGGTCTCGCTCCACTTTTTCGAGAGCCCCTCCACCCAGGCCGATCCAGCTCCGAGCCGAGCGGCTTACCTAACACGGCCTCATCCGCCTGGGCGTCCAGCAGGCTCTGGAAAGCCGCCCGGAGGAGAAGCGTGAAGGCGTTGGAGTCGAAGGAGCGGGGATCAGCCAGCATCTGGAAGCCTTTCTGCACATACTCCGAGAGCTCCATTGTGAGCGCGCCTTGACCTTCGACACGCGCACCACGTGACACGCGCCGCGCGCTCAGCTGATGCGGCCGCGCGCGCACGCGGCTCGGGCGGCGGCGCGGGCTGCGGGCCTCCCCCGCCCTGGGCCTCCCCGCCGGCCTTCCCCTCTGTGCGCGGGCCCGCCGCCGCTTCCGTCCTGTTCTGCCTTCTGCGCTGGCCGCGAGAGCTGCCTCTTTACGGGAGAGGGACGGAGCCGGGCGCTTTGTGGACGCGCTCGACGCTTTCTCTTCCACTCGGTGCTCACCTACGTTTGTCCGCAGCTCCTGCGTGTCTCCGCGGGAGGGTTCCCTGAAAGACCCACTTGGGAAGTGGTGGAAGGTGTCAGGATCCCGGCCCCCACCTCCCGCGAAAACTACGCCTTCCTTCATCCTCGCTCAGCGCGAAAGCCTTCGGGAAGCCCCAGTTTAAAGCGACTGGTTGTTGCTGGGTTTTTTGTTTTTGTTTTTTTCCTCTCTCCCTTTTTGTCTTTTTTGTTTTAACAAAACAGTCTGACCCCCAGGATTGCCTTTTTGTGAGGCAGTAGATAGACATCTAATTATAGAATGCCTGCTTATTTTGCCTTTTTCATTGTCACTTCTGGAATACGGCAATTGATTCTTTCCTGCGTGGGGTGTACATACACGTACAAACATTTAAGAGTGTGCGTGATTAATAAAATTTCCACGAACATATTTGAAAGAATTGCTAAAAATTTTTATATGCCGCTGCAAATGAATACCTTTCAAAAACAAACATCCAAATTTAGACTCCAGTCTTAACTACTCAGTACAATCTTTACCTATCTCTGACAGTTATCTTAGTAAATAATAGGAGTGGCTTTATTAGAAATGAAATATTGTTTCAGGTGGTCATAACCTGAAAAATAGAAATATTGTATCTCCTCTTTTGTGTTTCTACGAAGTTGGAGAACAAAAGTGATTCTTTTTTTTAAAAAAAGCAGATTATGCATTTTTGATCAAAAGGATGTTAAAAGTAAAAAGGCACGTGGTGTGGGAAAGAGATAAGAAACAATAATGGTGCTTTAGTCTTGATCAATTATTTGCAACAGTTTATTGTAAAACTTTTAACCATAATTTAGGTACTTATTTGGTAAAAAGATTGTTTCTTATGAATACAATAAACATTTAACCTGTCCCAATACATAAGAACACCTGTTTCACAACAAGAAGATACAATGGAATAATTTAGCATCAGTAACAGATTGAGTAACTATTTAGTTTTTCTTTGAAGGTTTTGTAATGCAAACCCAACTCTTCACTTCTGTGAGCATACAGGATCTGTGAAGTATTCCAGACAGTTTCTGTAGAATCTTTATGAAGCAACTATTTATTAATCACATTCTCTTTTCTCCCCATCTCTCATTTCATTCTGAACTCTTTGTCATTAGTGATAAAATGTCAGTTGAAAACTTCCAAGTATCTGACTTATTTAGACAATACTTTGGAGAGAGTTGTGTAAATGTTATAGAATATTAACACCCAAGCTTATTATGTTTATTACTTACATATTTTATACCCTGAAGCAACACTGTTCTTAAATACTCCTAGAGAATTTTAGTTGACTCTTCTACTCATACTTAATGTTGAAAAGGAAAGCACTGATGCATATGCATCGATTAAAACATTTTGAAAGAGGAAAATACAATAAAATGTGGGTAGAAAAGTTAGAATCTTCATAAAAATTGTTTCCAAAAAAACTCATATTCCTCTCATATGTAAGTATATTTTTTCTGTCCTCTTTGTTTAAATACATTTACACGTTAGGCCCAAATGATGGGTACATTTTCTGCTGATATAAAAATTTTCACTATAATATTTTCTGATACTAAAAAACTTGAATTTTTCTACTGTAAATATACTTCAACTCCCTTTGAAGGAGGCATGGAATTATTAATTTGTTTCAACGAAGATAAGAAAAAGTAAGACTAAAGTGTGCCAAAGTATCCTTAAGAAGGAATCGAGACTCTTGGTTGCAGCAATAAAATCAATGTATTTAATTAATATTGTTAGGAAAATTATATTTAAACACACTCTGAAAAGAAGCCTATTTAAAATGTTTGCTTTGATCATTGAAACAACATTGGAATTTTCACTACTGTTTAAAATATTCTGATGCTCAAGACCAGTTGACTAAATTTAGCTTCAAGGAGCTTTTTGAAAAAAAAGTATGTGCCTCTGAAAACAACAGAACAGATATTCAAACATCTTCATGTCAATAATATATTTTGCCTCCTATACTACAATTGTTAAGGTAGAAAATGCTTAGGTAAAAAAAAAATCTAGTGTAAAAACATGCAAAGTCAAAACTTATCATTTTCCTTTTTGAGACAAGAAATTATTGAAAAATTAGAAAGCATCATTTTAGTGTTTTAAAATACATTGTATCCTTTGAGCTGGTTACCTTTTTTCTTTTTTAGTGACTCTTTCCTTGTGTTGCCCTTGGTTGTCTAGAACCTACTGACTCAAGTGATCCCTAGCCTCAGTCTTCTAGGTAGTTGGGATTGCAAGGGTGTGCCACCATGCCTGACTGGTTACCTTTTTAAAAACCAATTTAACACTGGTCTCTCTACTAAGAGTACAATCAAATAGGCTGCAACTTTTATAGAATATATGTGATCAGTCTTTCTCAAGGCCTTGTGTCACATTCATTAGCTTTATGAGTTAAAATACTCTCTTTTTGGATTGGATAAGTAATTTTGCTTTCACTTAAAGAAAGTTGAAACAATGTGCTCATTTAAAGGTGGAAGAGTTATTTGAACATCCATGCGGAAGAAAAAAAGTCAGCATGTTTAAGTGCCTGCCCATAAGGATTCCAGAAGTTTTAACTGGCATACATTCTATATATTTTAATAGGTTACTATTTTATCCTTTCCCATGGAAGATTTACTCATTTTCTAGAAAGAAGAAAGTTTAAAACTCTTTAAAAATTACCTGTACACAAGAAGTCGTCTTCTCCTCTTTCCCTAATACTGATTTTTTTGGTGTTCAATGGTCTTCAAACTTTTACAAAAATATAACTTATTGTTTTATAGCTTTTTAAACCAAAAGTGGGCAATGCAAAATAATATTTTGCTGAGTTATACATGACATTTGAGTGTATTGGTAAAAATAATTTCAGTGATGTTTATAAAATCTATATAGTGGGGAGAAATCTATACCCATTACTTTATTCAATATCTTCAATTGTTAAGACACATATAGACATCTGGAATTTGAAAAGTCGCATTTTTGCACATTCATCATCACATTACATAGTCCAGTGGTTTCAAACTGAGTCATATCACACATGTTGTCAGACTACATTGTATATTCAAAGGGGAGAGCAAGGTTTTATTTTAAAGGAAGTATTTGATCTGGTCCCTAATAATTTATAAATAGTCATTAATGTAATATTTAATATTGGAAAATTTCTATTTCCTCATATAATGTAGTCTATCTTGTATATGTAGGCTTTCAAATAAAACTCAAATTTATTTCAGTGAAATTAGAGCCTTACTATTTGAAAGGAAAGTGGCATATTAAAGATACTAGAACTCATAGGAATGAAAAATCAATGACACAGTGTTCTCTAATACACTTAGAAAATTCATGCTTATGGTTTTACATGAGTGCTTTAGAATTTTCCCTCTTGACCTTATATTCAAACATTTATACTAAATAATGCAATTATGATTTAAGTAATATTGTTATCATTCAGTATAAATTTTTAAGTTTTAATTTTTCATATTTTCCAGGGAAATATCAAACATAAAATTTCAAATGTGAAATAAGAATAAGCCAAATAAATATTTTAAATTATTTCAATAGATTGAAGTATCACTCTACTAAAGAAACTAAGTTGCTTTTTAAAAGATAAATCTCAAAGCATTTTCTGAAGTGGTAATTTTGTTAAACTTGGTAAACAGAAAATTCTATAGTCAAAATATTGTCAAAAATGAAAATACTCTTGAATTTCTAAGGTGAAATTTGCTAACAACCAAGAATGTTATGCTATGATTTTGTTAGCTACTTGAATCAGAATAAGCTAACTCTGTAACTTTAAAGGAATATACATGAGAATCAAGTGATAATTTTAAACATCCAATATTTATGGCTACCAAGCTGTAATTTTAAAAAGATTTTATGCATTCTAGAAAAGTCATGTCTGTTCTTTAGGGCTTCTCATAGGAAGTATGATCCTGTGCTTTGAACAAAGCAACTAATCTCACATCACAAGGGAATAGTTAAATCCTACATATAAGAACTATGAAAGTCTTAAGCTAAGAAGAAGTGAGGAATTGGTTTTTGAAAAGGAATTTTAAAAAATGCAGTTTTATAGGGATGAGAACAAATTTCAATTTAAAGGTAAGGAAATTAGAAACAAAGAAAGCAATTACAGTCCATACTATAGTTAATGAGAAAAGAACAGGTTGAATTGTGTCTTAGAATGTCTCTACATAGACAAAAAACTAATAATTTGTTGTTAAAATTAGCAAGTGATTTAAATGATTACAGTTTACTTATCTTTTGTGTGTATTATAAAAAGCAAGTTTACTGTTTAAATCACATAATTTATACCTACTTTGCCAGGGAAGTGATATGAAAATTAGGAGTTGGCCAACCATCCTATAAATTCTATCAAATAGACAATTTAGATAATAAGCATAGTTTCTTTTGCAACAACAGTGTTGATTTTCCCCCTACATTAAGTTATAAAGATCACCAGTTTGATTTTCTAGTGCATTGATAACAGAATACTATTTAGCTATAAATGGTTATCTATGAATATGAAGTATGGACACATTGAAACAAGTTGACTTTAATGAATATACCTAATCTGTTCATTTGTCTACAGTGTCCTTTAAATTGTTGGTATATTTTAAAAGACAGATTCTTACTCTTTAAAGAGAAATTATTACTTTTTGAAAGGGAAGAGAGGAAGGAAGAGAAAGCAGAAGGAAGAAAGGAAGAGAGGGAGAGGGAGAAAGAGGGAAAGAAACAAGAGAGACAGGAAGGACACATTTTCTTTTCATAGGGAAAAATATCATGAATGTCTACTGCTTATTTTTCCCAATATTGTCATAATAGCATGAGTCTTTTAGGTACACTAAATTCAGCTGAGTCTCACAGCAATGCTAACCCACATCTAGACACAAGCAACAGAAAGTATCTAAAAGATCCCCTTCCATTTTAGGTTTTTGTTTTGGAATATCCATTCATGTGTTTTTCTCAAACCTCAGAAATTGGAGTTTTGACCAGATCCATGAATTCCATCAAAAAAAATGGTATAAATGGGCTTAATTTATAGAACAGTATTGTCTAATGCCAATGAGAATGTCTAATGCAAAAGAGAATGATTTTTCATATTAAATTCTGAAATTTAAGTAACATGTAAACATTCACATATACTTTGTTTAAAGGAATGCAATTTTAAGAAGAAAAATGGAAACAAACGAAGTATTTTACAGATTAGCACTCAGGAACAATAATCTATACTTGCTTATAAAGTGAGAGATTTGTCCAAATTCACTCATCAAATGACCTATTTCATAATGGAAAAGATGTTTACAACATAAAAATTCATGACCTGAATTTAATACATTATAAACATTAAAAAAAACATGTGTTTTTAATTCACTTAAAGTAAACATTTGGAACAAAATTAATATTTTAAAATAGTTTACCTGGCGATGAAAGACCAAAGTAACACTTTCAGTATTTTTGAATGATGTATTAAATTTTAAATAATATTGGTTAAGAATGTAATAATTTTGGTTGTTTTCAAGAAAAGGCATATTTTTATCTCTTGTCCAAATAAACCATAGACTTGAAGCAATGTTATGCAGAATTCAGTCTAAAAATACTTTTCAAAAATACAATAAATTGTATTTAACTTTTTCACTTACAATTTATGCATATTTTAAGATAGTTTACATATAACTGACTTTTGCACCATGGAGCAATGTTCAGAAAGTAATTTCATAGATTTGTGAAAATAAGCATCTATGAAATAGCTAAGACTTTTTCATTTTTCCTCCCAGAAGCAATTTTTCTTCCCCAAGTTTTTAATTGTTTTATTACAGTTGAAACATAAATACAGTTATCCTAACTCTTCCCAATGTTGTTTTAAAGTTACATTTCTTCATGTAAACTTTTAAATCTGATTTTCTGGGAAGGGAAGCAAGTTTTATAAAATCTTTTAAATGTTATAAAATACAAAAAAATACTAGCAAAAGAGAGAAAGGGAAATTGTATTAACAGTTTAATTAGAAATTTTGAACATGAATTATTATTTGGTAATTACTAAAATTTTTGTGCTAAAAATAGGCCTACATCTTCTAAAAAGACAGTATTCTAAATGAAAATAATTAAACAATTGGAACTTTTATTTGAGTTGTAGTGCACTATAAATTATTGGCTAAGGAATTATGGAAAATATGGTAAACAATAATAATGCAAATGGAAATATACAGATAAGTAAGGTGGAGAAGAACTGAATTTCATGTGCTTTTCGTAAAATTTGAAAATGACAAAACACTTTAAATGAAGCCCAATATTATAGATATTTGTATTGCTGACAGAGGTTTAAAAAGTCTCTTATTGTTATATAGTAGTAATCCAATTTAAAATTTTATGGATTTAAATGAAGAACAATTTCATAGGAGTAATGGTATTGATAAAGAGATACATAGTTCATATATTTCCATAATAATACCCATTCTTTACAAAGAACTCTTTCAACAGTGTATTGAAAGTGTGCCAATTACAATAGAATGTAAATAATAATCTATCACAGAAGTTGTAGTTCTGAATGTTGCTTTACATTATTTTTGTAAGAAGGTAGCCATAAATAAAAAAATCTAAAATACAGAAGTTTGTGAGATATCTTAATCTATGATTAAAGTGATTCTAAAAACCTAAAATCATTTTCAAACTAATACTTTTAAGTAACTTAAACTTCATTTTGCTTTTATTCTGTTTCTTTTTTCCCCTTTATCTCTCCTATATGTGAGACCATCTTTTATTCTATTTCTTAAATTTAGTTTTGTTTCACAATGATAAATATGTCTTTGTCTATAGAAACTATGATATTCTATGATGACTAATGTCAAGTTGAGTCATAATGATAATCTGTTCATTAAAATCAAGAATGACTATAGGAAAGTAGTCATTTTGCAAGCAAACATCTTGTCAAGTAAGGGGGAGGGCATTTGTCATAAAGTAACAGAGTTAAATATTTAGGTGAGCCTAAGTACCTGTTTTGGTTTTTTTATGTAAATTGCACATAGAAAATTTGATATTGTATATTAACTTTTTCTCTTAACTTCCTCTTATTAATGTTTTAGAGAATAGTTATAAGGACTTAAATTTAAATATATTCAACATGATTCCTAACATAGTTTAAAAAAAGAAAAGCCAGTCATGGTGATGCATGCCTGTAAGCGGCAGCCTAGGAAGCCGTGGCCAGGGCCAGGGATCTCGGGTCGAGTCCCGCCTGGGGCAACACAGCCAGACCTAGTGCCCCAAAAATAGCTGGACATGGTGGTGCGCACCTGTAATCCCAGCTACCTGGGAAGCTGAGGCTGGGGATTGCTTGAGTCTGTCTGTGGTACCCCGGGCAACGTGAGCCTACGGTTCCATGGGTAAAAACAGCGAGACCTGGTCTAAAAAAAAAAAAAAAGAAAGAAAGAAAAGAAAATAGCTGTTGCTCTTTTTTTCTGTTGCGATAGCTGCTTTAAAACTATATTTTTGTCTTTATAAGAACCATTCTAAAGTTAGGTAAATATGCTTTTATGCCTTCTTACAGCGAACTCGGAATCATGGGATATAAACCTTTGTGTTTGCTCTTCCCTAGACATTGTCTAGAAGCATCAGGCATGGACTAGAGTTTGACTTGCCGTCCTAAGCTATTTCACACTGCTGCACCTCTGACAGAACTAGCCTGCTCCAGCCTGGCCTGGGTATGGAATTGTTTACCTTTATATCAAGAAGGTTGGGAACATAGCTCAGGCAGACTTTGAGGAATTGGTGCTGACATACCTAAAGTTTTTGTGAGACTGTCTAGAAGGAAAAAACGTATCTGCCGAGCCTGTGGTGACTCCATGCAGGTTGCGTCCTGAACAGGGATAAGGGGCTTTTCTTATCAAGGAACAGAAAATCATGAAAGTTTGAGGCACAGAGTCAAAAGCTAAATGAAAAAATGAAACTTTTTGAGTGATAAAAAAATATCAAAAGATTTGTTCTTTCAAGAACTAAAGAAAGAAAAATAAACTTTTCTGATTATTATTTCTTTGCTTTTATATTTCTCTGTACTTATACAGAGGCCTTTTACTGGACAAGTACCTGGTGTGTAAGTCAAGAATATTTGTTGAGGCTGGGCACGGTGGCTAGTGCCTGTAAGCTTCAGCCTATCAAGCAGCCGGGGCTAGGGATCGCGGTTTGAGTCCCGCCTGGGGCCCATAGCGAGACCTAGTTCCAAAAAATAGTTGGGCGTGGTGGCACACGCCTGTAATCCCAGCTACCTGGGAAGCTGAGGCTGGGGATTGCTTAAGTCCGTGGTACCCCGGGCAACAAAAGCCTGCGGTTCCACAGGCAAAAAAAAAGAATATTTGTTGAGTGAATGAAGGTAACACTGAGAATGAGGCAGAGGAAATTGGGCTTAATTCCTTATTCTGCTGACTTCCAGTTCTATGACTGTCTTTTTTCTCTCAATCTCTTTTTTCTCAAATGCACAATGGAAATAATAATGGCATCTCTTTCACGTGGCTTTTGAAAAGCATTCAGACCCTGACCTTAGCATGTGTTCCATGCATGCAGTTAGAACCAAATTATGTAATTCTGTAATTGTGTTTTTATTTGCACAGTTTTGTTTTGTTTTTATTGGCACAGTTTTTTTTTTATTCAGATTTACAGCTGTTGTGCACATGATGTAGTCATATGAGGCCCCCAAGCATATAAGCCCCTAGTTAGAAAATTAAATAAAAACCTTCTGGCTGCCTAGACCTTCTTTACTT
The DNA here is from genome assembly GCA_004024945.1 of Uropsilus gracilis. Taxonomy (NCBI): domain Eukaryota; kingdom Metazoa; phylum Chordata; class Mammalia; order Eulipotyphla; family Talpidae; genus Uropsilus; species Uropsilus gracilis. The sequence continues at coordinate 2,021 of PVHY01028187.1, read as the reverse complement.
TTAGGAACTGGCAGTAATCTTTTAATGACAACAGTCATACAATACCCTCAAAGAACTGAATGACAATAACTATCTGACCCCTTCTCTTTTGTCTCCTCAGAAGCTTGAATTCATGCCAGTGTCCATGATGGTCAGCCTACATGTAAACACCCCCCTCATAAGAAGGCCATTATTTCTCTTGGAGGTTTTCTTAAATAAATTTAAATCTTAAATCTACTAACAGCTCTTCAGATAATTCTTCAAGAGCAAAGTCATGATGCTTTCACATTTTCCTTTTAATATCTCTGGTCTAGTTTCAGGGAGTTGCTGTTTCATGCTCTAGACTGAATGCAGGAGTTCAAATTCTACAAAATACTGAACAACTCAATGAGTTTTGAAAGTGTAGGCAGTCATGTAACGGCACCATACAGTGCATCGCCTTAATTCCAACATTCCCCTGTGCACTTATCAATCATACTTGTCCTACCCTTGATCCTGAACAACCACTGATGTACTTAGTCTCATTTTAGTTTTACCTTTCCTGCAATAACACATAAATCATTTAATTTGTAGTTAGAGTGCTTCACTTACTAAGTAAAGTATTCCTCAGTTTTTCAAACTTTATGTTAAACTATTTCATCTTTATGGAAGACTTACATTAGTACCCGTTTTTGCTAACTGAAAGAAATCCAAAGAGGATTTTCACTCATAACAAAAAATATACTCAACATTTGTGTTTGTGAAGCTGTTCTAGTGGCAACATTTACCCAGGACAGGGAGAGGGGCCCTGTCAGGCTTCTTCCCAGGAACTACTTTCAACAGGCTGTGTATATATCAGCATTCTTGCTTCTACTATGTGGCAATATTATTTTAGGTTTAATGTGCTATTTGATATGCTATTTTAAGAATCTGGGAACACTCAGCAATTATTTTTCTCATAAATTAATGGTAATAGCTTCTTTATTTTATATCATTTTGGCTTCAAAAGATTTCATAATGGTGTTCTACTTTTGGATAGTGGGGAAAATGAAAATCTGTATTCTATTTTGTGATCTGCCTACCAACTGTATGTGATTTACATACCTACTGTTGATATGTATATCATAGTTTATTCTTTTTATTGATAAATAGTATTCTGTCATATGAATGTAACACAATTTGTTTATGTTATCAATTGACAATCAATTGATAATTAGATGTTTCTAGTTTCTGGAGATCATTTATAAAGCTTCTTTATTAAGACTTGCATTCTGTTTTTATGTAGACATGTTTTTATTTCTCAAATAAATTGAAGTGTGAGGTTGCTGGGCTATCTGATATGTGTATACGTACAGCTTTATTTTTTTTCTATTATATTATTATTTTGAGACTAGGTCTCGCTATTTTTGCCAGTGGAACCGCAAGCTCACATTGCCCGGGGTACCGTGGACTCAAGCAATCCCCAGCTTCAATTTCCCAGATAGCTGGGATTGCAGGCACACGCCACCATGCCCAGTTATTTTTTTTGGCGGGGGGGACTAAGTCTCGCTATGTGCCCCTGGTGGGACTCAAACCATGACCCTTGGCCCTGGCCTTGGCTTCCTAGGCTGCCACTTACAGGCATGTGCCACCATGCCTGGCTATGTACGTATAACTTTAAAGAAGCTATAACATATTACACTTCAATTAGTCTTGTATACAAATCTCAGTTATATCACATACTCTTTGTATGTGGTATTACTTATTTTCATTGTTTTAACAGATATGTGGCACCATGTCATTGTGGTTTTAATTTGATGGTCCCCAATAACTAGTGATAGCATCCTTTCATGTACCTGTTTACCATTCATGTATATTTAATGGTGATTATGATTAAAATATTTTTGCCCATTTTTATAGGATTGTCTTATTACTGAGTTTTGAGAGTTCTTTGTATATTTTTGATATGTATTGTGAACCAGATGTTTATGTGGACATTTTATGGTTTGTCTTTTCATTTCTTTATGAGTATCTTTCAAAGACCAGAAAATTTAAATTTGGTAAGACCAATTTTTTTCTTTTAA
>PVHY01028186.1:0-15232 GCA_004024945.1 Uropsilus gracilis | reverse complement strand
TAGTTGTTGTTTTATGAATTTTGGTGCTCCCTCATTAGGTGCGTATATGTTGATTACTGTTATGTCTTTTTGGTGGATTGACCCTTTCACCATTATGTAGTGGCCGTCTTTATCTTTTGTCACTTTTGTTAATTTGAAGTCTGCTCTGTCTGATACAAGAATGGCAACTCCTGCTTTCTTGTGGGGGCCGTTTGCTTGTTGTGTAGTTTTCCAGCCTTGCACCTTCAGTTTACACTTATCCTTAGTGATCAGGTGTGTTTCTTGGAGGCAGCAGATTATTGGGTTCTGTTTTCTGATCCAGTCTGCAACTCTTCTTCTTTTGATTGCTGAGTTTAGACCATTGACGTTTAGGGTGATTATTGATATTTGCGATTCTAATGGTTTCCTGGTGGTCATTTGGGGTTTATTTTGTGTTTTTGTTTCTTGAATTTGATCTTCAAGAAGGTTTTGGTCTTGAGGCCTCCTGCAAAATTTCTTGGAGTGGGGGTTTAGTAGTAGCAAATTTCTGGAGACTTTGCTTGTCAGAGAAGGTTCTAATTTTTCCTTCGTAGAAGGATAGCTTTGCAGGGTAGAGTATTCTTGGCTGGCACATTTTTTCTTGGAGTTTTTGTAGATGTGACTCCATTCTCTCCTTGCCTGGAGTGTCTCTTCAGAAAAATCTGAGGTCAGTCTAATGGATTCTCCTTTGTAGGTTGTCTGTTTCTTTTCTCTAGCCATTCTCATTATTTTTTCCTTATCTTTGGTTCTAGAAAGTTTTACGATGATGTGTCTTGCTGTGGCTTTTCTTTCATTAAAGTAGTTTGGTGTCCTTTTGGCTTCCTGTATGTCTATATTTATTTCTTTCTTCAGATTTGGGAAGTTCTCCTCTATTATTGTTTTAACAGTCTTTCAGTTCCCATTACTCTCTCCTCTCCTTCTGGGATTCCTATTACTCTCATGTTTCTTTTCCTTAAGGAATCTGACATATCTCTGAGCTTGTCTTCAGTCCTCCTACTTTGTTTCTCTCTCTCTTTTTCTTTGTCCTCTCTATTTCTGTATCCTCAAGTGTGCTGATTCGTTCCTCTATTTCATCTATTCTACTGCCATGGCTTTTCTGTGCATTTTTGAGCTCATCTATTGCAACCTTTAAATCTTGAGTCTCTTTCAATTTCAATTTTAGGGATTCATTTTCATTCTTAAGTTCGTTGATTAGGGTATGCATATTGATGCTTTCTTTTTTATATGTTTCTACTTCCTCCCTTAGTGCATTAATTGCTTCTATCATACTGTTGTCCTTTTTTTCTAATTCTTCTCTTAATTGCTGGAGTGCATTTAACATGTTGATAGAGGAATCTTTTTCTGAGATGCAAATCATTTCTTTGGTGTTTTCTGGAGATTTCCTTTCTTTGTTGGCGATGGATTACTTCCTGTAGGGCTTTCTTGCATGTTTAAAGTTTTTCTCCTTACTGTGTTTTGCTTTCGAACCTGTTCTACATATTGAGAAACCATGGATCTTGTGTTGTTTGGCATGTTAATGGGAGTGTATTCCAGGTTGAAAGTAGATCTGTACTTTAGTTTAGTAATTTGCACCGGCACCAATGACCTCCAGCAGCTAACTAACCTGGGCGTGGGCAAGGTGGGCGGGTTTCCAGAGGAGCCTGGTGGTGGGGGTTGGCTCCCAGGGTTGGCGGAGGTGGCGTGCGGTGAGGGGGTCCCTCCCAGGGGCCTGGAACAGGCGTGGTGACCTCCAGCAGCTAACTAACCTGGGCATGGGCAAGGTGGGTGGTTTTCCAGAGGAGCCTGGCAGAGGTGGTTGGCTCTCAGGGTTGGCGGAGGTGGCATGGGGTGAGGGGGTCCCTCCCAGGGGCCTGGAACCAGCGTGGGTGACCTCCAGCAGCTAACTAACCTGGGCGTGGGCAAGGTGGGCAGATTTCCAGAGGAGCCTGGTGGCGGGGGTTGGCTCCCAGGGGTGGCGGAGGTGGCGTGCGGCGAGGGGGTCCCTCCCAGGGGCCTGGTACTGGCGTGGGTGACCTCCAGCAGCTAACTAACCTGGGCATGGGCAAGGTGGGCAGATTTCCAGAGGAGCCTGAAAAGTTGAGTCTTTTTTTAAAGAAAAGTTGAGTAGTTTTTTTAAGAAAAAACGAGTTGGGGAATAAGTTGAGTAGTTTTTTAAAAAGCTAAATATGTACTTAGTATATGCTCCAGCAAAGCTACCCTTATGTATTTTATCCCAAGAAATGAAAATATATGCTCACACTAAGATGTGCATTCCAGTGTTCTTAACAACTTTAATTCATAATAGCCCCCAACCTAGAAACCACTCATATGTTTGTTACCCAATGAATACATAGACAAATTGGCATAGTTACACAGCTAGAATACTATTTAGCAATGAGAAGGAATATACTGCAGAGAGGGGCAACAGGGTGGATTATGCCAGGTAAAATAAAATAAACACAAAGAGGTATGAACTATATTATTTCATTCATAAGACATTCTGGAAAAGGCAAAACAATAAGAAAAAGTTGGTCTGGTGGTTGCCAGGGGCTGGTGGTAGGAGGACCAGATTGACTATAAAGGTTACAAAGGGTCTTTCTGCAGTCATAGAAGTATCCTGTCTTTTAAGGTGGTGGAAGTTACATTACATTTGTCAGAACTCACTGAACTATACTCTGCAAATGAGTCAATTTTATTGCTTGTAAATTATACCTCAATAATCCCAGGAAAATGAGGAAAGAACCCAAAAAAAAACTAAGTGAAAATAAATGTATGGAAAGTCAACTTTTTCTAATTCAAGGGTCATTGTGAGAATGTTCTTAACTGTTCCAGTGACACCTGTGTTGTGCCCGTATCTCTGAAGAAGAAAGTCCAAACGTGCATGATATGAATCCAAACACAATTTGTTCTTTACAAGATCCTTAATAAATGATTCCAATTCCAACTTCTCTGTAAAGTCAGCTCTCAAGCATTTATTTGCCAGAGAGCTCTTACTGAAAAATTATATTTTCATCAAATTGAATTTCATCTGATTTTCTTCATATGCTACATTTTTAAAAAAAATACTTTTTACCACTATCCTACTTCTCATTCTCAATTGTACCCACCTCTCTTATTTTCCTTAAAAAATAATATATAACTTTTTCCTCTTTGCTTTCTGGGAAAAATGACATTTCTCTATGCATTCATATGTTTCATATCTATATGTGTTCTTCAACAGTTCCCTCTTGCTCTGCTGTTAAGAGAAATGCAAATTTCTATTTTTTTTCTTACCAATAATTCTTATTTCAATAACCCAGAGGTTTGGGTTTCTTTCTTTTTTTTTGCATGTGCAACTGGAGACTCATGTTGCCCGTTGTACCACAGACTCAAGCAATCCCCAGTCTCAGCTTCCAAGGTAGCTGGGATTACAGGCATGTGCCACAACACCCAGCTATTTTTTGGGACTAGGTCTTGCTATGTTGCCCTGAACAGGACTCAAACCATGATCTATAGCCCCAGCCACTTCATAGGCTGAAGCTTACAGGCATGTGCCACCGTACCTGGCTTAACCCAGAGACTTTTTAGCCTAAATGCAAAATATTTAATCCTTGACAAAAGTGAAAAAGAACATAAATTAGCTCATGAAACACAACACTGTGAGAATACTTCAAGTATGTTAATGCTGGCAACCTCAAAAAAGATAGTGCTTCAACAGCTGTCAGAGAATTACCCTCGAGAATGCTGAAAAATACAATGAAATTAAATGTAGCTGTATTTTTAATAACTACTATGAGTTTGCCTTCATTTTTTATAGGTATAGAACCTGAAGGTAAAAAATGTATTATTTTCTGTTTCTAGCTATTGACCACCCTTAGACTCTGTAGAGCACTCTTCCTCTGGAAACTAGGTTTTGAGATGATAAAGTGAAGAAGAGAAAGAAACAAAATAGATAAAAAGTAGACAGCACAGAAAAAGCTCAAACCTTCTGACATAGAAAACCTTCACAGGACATTGCTAGTAGGAAGTCCTCACTCTGGAGGAAATGGTATCTCTAGTGTCCACCATAACTCAAAGTGCTTCCCTCTCATCTCTATAATTTAAACCACTTTGATCTTAGTCTATCCAGTTAAAGACAAAAGTATTCCCTGGTTTGGGAGTCAAAGAAAAAGGACAGAATCCAAGAGGAAATGGCAGAGCCATACCCGTCTTACACACACTCCTCCTGGACATGCATGTGTGACAGTCTTTCTTATAGTCATGTGGCCACAAGGGAGGGATCACATTTTATTGTCAACCTGTCTGACATAATACCTGATATTCACAGGGTATTAAAGAAATGTTTGTTGAATAAATTACATAGTTTACATGAAAATAAAATGAACAAATTCATTCTTGACACAAATTACAAAATGCTTAAAAGCTTTTCTTCTCAACTTCTTTAAGACAAATTAGGGGGAAAACCCCCAAAGAAACAAGGAGAAAGAAAATCAGACTTTAGGTTAAGCCAAATCGTGAAGTATACTTTTGCAGAATGTTATAAAGATAATTATCACAGTTAATATCCATTGGGTTGCCAGGAATCTGTGATCATCATTTCACATTGAGTCTTCACAATAATCTTTTGGGATAAAAATTATCATCCCATTTTACAGATGAGGAAACTGAGGCACAGAGAGGTTATATGATTAGTCCCACATCATCAAGTTGTAGGCAGCTGAGCTGTCTTTAAACTCAGTTCTGACTTGAAAGCCTGTATGAGTAAAAGGGGTTTAAAATAACTTATTTTAACCTTCATTTTTGAGAGCACTAAATAAATACCTTTTCAAAGTTTATCTAGCCATTCTGAGTGTCTTGAAGAATTACACTTTCTTTTGCATTTCTTTTCCTTAATGATCTCCCATGATCAAATGTTTAATTAACCTCTATGATCACTGAGATTAGAACTTAAAACCATGTTGTAGGTGAATTAATAAAAATTGTGGAGAGAGGACATCTGAAAATGCAGCCCTTTATCAAAGTAACAACAGCAAAATACAGGATAAAATTGTCATGATCATCTATTTCAGAACTCTTGAAATGTCATCAATGGGTTGCACAACCTGGAGAATTGTAAGATTTGTCTTTAACTTATCCTATACCATTATAATCTATCCCTGTGCTGGGTTGGAAAAAATAGCCCACATCCCAGTATCAGAGGAAGCAGATGGAGCTGGAGTTGCTTCAAAGCTTCATTCTTGAAGAACTGTCATTGTTCTGCTTGTCTGACCTGAAAGGCCAGTCTTTGACCTCACTGAGAGATGCCAGGAGGTAAGAACCTCTCCTCAGGGAGAATTTTTAGACAACAGCGATGGAAAAGTATTATGGTAGCTGCACATATAACAACTGGAACAAAAAAATAGACGAACTGAAAAGTTTAATCCAAGTGAAAGGTGATGAGTGTCCATAGAAATCTTTAAATACTCCAGTATACTCCTGGGAAACTGGAAGGCCACAAGATATATTACTGGGAGTCTATAATAAAACTATTAGCACTACTAAGTGAATGCAGCAGGACACAAGCTCAATGTGAAGCAATAAATTGTATCTCTACACACTAGTAATGAGTAATTTACAAATGAAAATTTGAAATTCCATTTAAAGCAGCATAAGAAAAACAATTAGGAAAGAATTCAATCAAAGTGTAAGACCAATGCACTAAAACTATAAACACTGTTTAAAGAAATTAAAGATCAAAATAAATGTAAAGACACATCCTGTTCATGACTGAAAGATAATCATGTTAAGATAGAGCTACTTCCCAAACTGATATAGTTTCCATGCAATTTTTATCAAAATTCCAGTTAACTTCTTTCTGGAAATTGACAAGATGTATTCTACACTAACTCATAATTCTGAAATTCATTTGATAAGTCAAAGGACCCTGAATAGTTAAAACAATCTTGAGAAAGACCAACAAACTGGTCCTGGTTTTAAAAAAAGCTTAATTTAAAGGTATAACAATCAATGTGGTATAGACATACAATTCAATGGCACAAAATTGACAGTCCGGAAGTACATTTAATAGTTCTACTGATTTTCAGCAAGGGTGGTATCAGATCAATTCAATGGTCTTTTCAAATGGTATTGGGACAACTTTATATCCACCCGATGTATATGAACATGATTATATATAAATTCCCTGACTTCATAGATAAAGATTTATAAAATAAATACAATGAAGTTGAACTCCTCACCTTCATACCATATATGAAATAAACTTCAAATGGATCAAATACCTAGCTATAACAGCAAAAGTTATAAAACTACTAGAAAAACCTAAGAGTAAGTCTTAAAGACCTTGGGTTAATCAAGTTTCTTAGATATGACATCAAAAGCATACAAAACCAAAAGAAAAATAAACGTTGTAACTCTTAGCTTCACAGTACACTATCAAGAAAGTGAAAGACAATTTACAGAATAGGAAAACATATTTTCAAATCATATACCCAAACTATGCAGAATAATGAGCAGTTATAATTCAATAAAAGGATAATCAGTCAATTTTTTTAATGGACAGATGATTTAAGAGACATTTCTATAGGGCACACATGAAGATACTCAATGTCTGAAGTCACTACAGAAATACCAATCAAAGCCACAATGAGACACCATTTTCTATACAATAAGACAATAATCAGCTGACAAGTGTTGTGATGAGGAAATTAGAACCTTCTTGCACTGCTGGTAGGAGTATATAAATAAAAAGGTGTGCTGCAAAAAACAGTTGGGAATTCCTCAAAAAAGTTCAACACAAAGTTACCATTTAAGCCAGCAATTCCACTCCTTGGTGGATGTTCTTTTCATGCTTGTATCTGAATGTTCATTTCAGCATTAGTACTAATAGTCAGAAAACTACTCAAATGCCTAGTAACTGATGGATAAAAAGGTGGAAAAGCTGTAACAATGGAGTATTTAGCTTTAGTAAGGCATGGAGTACTGACATATGCTACCACATGGGTGAACCTCGAAAATGCTATGTGAAAGAAGAGATATGCTCCATTTACCTGAAATGTCCAAACTGGCAAATTCACAGGGACAGTAACTATCAAACCTAGGAGGAAGAAGATGGGAGTTACAACTAATGGTATTTGATTTGGGGGTGCTGACAATGTCCAGGAATTAAATAGTGGTGGTTGCTTTGTAACCTTGTGACCATACTAAATAACCACTAGCCAGTCTATTTTATAAGATATTTTCTGTTATCTGGATTATATTTCAATTCAAAAAACAAATCGTGTTATAACAAAGAGTATCAGTAGCCAGAACAGACCCATTGTTCCAGAAAGGGAAGAGGGAAATAAATATGATGAAGTTGAACTCCTCACCTTCATACCATATATGAAATAAACTTGAAATGAATCAAATTCTCAGATGCTCTGAGATGAAATAAACTTGAAATGGATCAAAGACTCAGATTCTCCAAGATGAAATAGTGGGTCACTGGCAAGTCTGAGGGCCACACAACTGTTCTTGCCTTGGGAATTCTAGCCCTTCTAGACTTTTCAGTACCATTCATTTGCCTGATTTGTGACACTAGTCAATCGTAAAATAATGCTATGAAGAGAGAGGATATGACAGTCACATATGTGTTTCAGTGCAGTTACTCAAATGTTGAGGCTCTGAAACCATTTGCTTTGAAAAAACACTTTTGGGCACTAAAATGTGTACTCTCTGATGACCTCTGCCCAGCTCAGCACCTCCCCCACTTCCTAAACCTCCCAGTTGTCAAGAAGATGACAAAGTGACTTGTGGCAAATACAATTTACCAAAGTTCATTTTCTTCCAGAATTAGTTCACCCACCCTTTACTCTTTCTTAATCGGCTTCCCCTGAAAGTGTACCCTGTTTCCTCTTATCAAGGCAGCACTTTGTCAACTGAGACTAATATTCAATGGCATATCACTCCAGTGAAATCAAATATGGGACCAACGTAAATTATCCTATGTCCTCACGCTGTCTTGAGTGCAGTCTTTTCTTCACCTGAGCCAAGGAGAGAATGAGAACTTACTCAGCAGCTCAAATTTGGGGAACTTTCAAGCAACTTTCCACCATAAATGGAAACCCCAGTGAATGGTTTTAGACTCACAGTGGACACTGCACTTACAGATCATTTCTGTAAGTCATTTGGTTTAATTGCCTTATATTACATATAAAAGCTCTTCTAACTCCTAATCCATTGCCTTTTTGACATTCATAAGACTACATTTTAGGAGTAAAATGTATCCATTTTCTTTAGGTTCAAAGATTGTCTCGATATTTAAGAAATATTGCTCAAATGATTTTTAAAAATGTATCTTATTTGAAGAAGAAAACTCATTTTTGCGCAGGAGGTTTGCTGAAGAACAATGGGAACATTTCTTATCTATTATTTTTTATCTCCAAATTCTTCTATACAGGTCCAGACAGATGGACTATGTTTCCTTTCTATTAACTAAGGAGACAGAGAACAATTGAGGACTGAAATGTGTCATCACTATCCTGAATGTAATGCAACCACACAGCTTTCACATAAAAAATGTCCAGAGTAGGCAGGGAAAATAAATTTAAAACAGGATGAATTCCAAATCTCTCTATGCCAGAATCTCAAGGTAGGCAGGGGAAACTGATTCCTTGGAGGAAGGTAGTCAAAGAAACAAGCAGGGTGGCCTAGACCCTGTTCCATAAGGTAGAAGTACTTGGGAAAGGAGTGACCCCTTTCCTTGATTCATCTACATAGTCCATGAGTCATGTCAGCATGACTCCCCACATGAAGTTCATCTATCAAGACCTCCAACTGCATCACGTAAACACTTTCTTGTGGGGGAGGGGGATCTAAAGACTCTGACACATAGAGCCTATATTTTAATCAAAGGTCTAAGCAGAGCCTTGAAGAGTCCCTGGTAGTGAGGCAGAGAAGAAGCAACCCAGATGTCAGGCAAACCTGGGTTTGAATTCTGGGTTACGTGACTTGAGTAATGAGCAGCCAAGTCTTACCATTCACCTCACAAGGCCATCTGAGGACTAAATGAAAGAGCATGTGCAAAGCACCCAGCACAAAGCTGGACTTGGAATAGATGTTCAGCAGTCAGGATGTCATATCTCCACTGACCAGGGAGCAGCAACCCTGGAGATGCCCTAAGGTGGCATGGCCAGGGATGCCAGTCAGGTGGAAGTAGGGAGGAGCTCTCAACTCTAAAGGTCCTCTTCACATTAGGAAACAACCTCAAGGTACAATACACAAAAAGTCAAATGTGGCTCCCCACTCCCTACAGGGTAGGGGGGTGGTGAGTTCCCTGTTGTGAACTGAGAGAGACTTCTAGCACCTCCCACATTCGGCGGGGCTACTTAAGGAGACTTTGGTTGTAGGTGAGACTTCTGGGGGCTCACCCACGCTGCTAATCGGCCATTCCTGGTTTCTGCACGGGCAACACCCTGCTCCCCGCTCCCCGCTCCCTACAGGGTAGGGGGGTGGTGAGTTCCCTACTGTGAGCTGAGAGAGACTTCTAGCACCTCCCAGAGTCGGCGGGTCTACTCAAGGACAGAACACATAGCACAGAAACAAAGGGAAGGAATCAAACCCCAAAACAGCCAACAGAAGCAAGAAAACATCCCAGCACAAAAGGCAGAAATCACTATATTACAAACTGACTGCAATGGAGCAGTGTATATCTTACTGTAAATTCTCTGTTCCTTGATGTTTAGAGATGTCATCTCCCCAGGTTGCACAGTTTGTGGAGTAGAACAGACAGGTATCCATCTCACATCAGCTCCTAAGATTCACGGTTTCTAGCACGTCTGAGAAACGCTTGTTTTCCTTGAAAACCCCACAGATTTCGAACTTTCAGGCCAACTGCCTGTGTTTTCACTGAAGGTATTGGAATAACAAACTGACTACAAAGGGGCAGTTTATAGCTTTTTGTAACTACTCTGTACTTTGATGTTCAGAGATGAACTCTCTCTGTGTTGCACTGTTCAAAGAGGACAGTAGAATACCAGTCCATCTCACATACACCTCCTAAGGTGCAAGATTTCCAGCACTACTGAGAACCATTTGTTTTCATAGAAAAACCTGCGAATTCGGCCTTTCAGGGCAACTGCCTGCATTTTACACTGAACGCTTTTGATACCAAACAGACGACAAGGAGTTTATTACTTACTGTAACTTCTCAGTATTTTGATGATCAGAGATGAACTCTGTGTTCCGCTGTTCATAGAGAAGAGTAGAATTCCAGTCCATTTAACATAGAGCGCCTAAGGTTTGTGATTTCCAGCACTAATGAGCACCATTTGATTTCATAGAAAACCCTGCAGATTTAGGCCTTACAGGCAGATGCCTGCTTGCACTGAATGCCTCTGTATTTCAAACAGATGGCAAAGGTACAGTATATAAATTACTGTAACTTCTTCGTACTTTGATGTTCTCAGATGAATTCTCCCTGTGTTGCACTGTATATAGAGGAGAGTAGAACACCAGTCCATCTCACATCCAACTGCTAAAGTTTATGAATTCCAGCACTACTGAGAACCATTTAATTTCATAGAAAATCCTGCGAATTTCAGCCTTTATGGCCAACTACCTGTATTATTCGCTGATCGCTGTTGATATCAAGCAGACGGCAAAGGAGCAGTTTATAACTTACTGTAACTTCTGTGTACTTTAATGTTCTAAGATGAACTCTCCCTGTGTTACACTGTTCATAGAGGAGAGTAGAATACCAGTCCATCTCACATCCAGATCCTAAGGGTCATGATTTCCAGCACTACGGAGAAACACTTGTTTTTATAGAAAATCCTGCAGATTTTAGCCATTCAGGCCAACTGCCTGCATTTTGCACTGAACACCTCTGATTTACAAAGAGACGCAAAGGAGTAGTTTTCATCTGACTGTAACTTCTTTCTACTTACATGTTCAGAGAAGAACTCTCCTTGTGTTGCACTTTTCATAGAGGAGAGTAGAAAACCAGTTCATATCACATCCAGCTCTAAGGTTCAGGATTTCCAACACTACTGAGAAACTTTTGTTTTCATAGAAAATCCTGCGGATATAGGCCTTACAAGCAGACTGCCCGCGTTTTGTGCTGAATGCCTTATATTACAAACTAACTGCAATGGAGCAGTGAATATCTTACTGTAACTTCTCTGTTCCTTGATGTTTAGAGATGTCATCTGCCTAGGTTGCACAGTTTGTGGAGTAGAACAGTCAGGTGTCCATCTCACATCCAGCTCCTAAGGTTCATGATTTCTAGCAGGTCTGAGAAAGGCAGGTTTTCATTGAATAACCCGCGGATTTCGGCCCTTCAGGCCAACTTCCTATGTTTTGTGCTGAACGACTCTGAATAAAAAATTGACTGCAAAGGAGCAGTTTATAGCTTTTTGTAACTACTCTGTACTTTGATGTTCAGAGATGAAATCTCCCTGTGTTGCACTGTTCATAGAGGAGAGTAGAATACCAGCCCATCTAAATCCAGCTCCTAAGGTTCATGAGTTCCAGCACTACTGAGAAACACTTGTTTTCATAGCAAATCCTGCGGATTTCAGCCATTCAGGGCAACTGCCTGCGTTTTGTGCTGAACGCCTCTATATTACAAACTGACTGCAATGGAGCAGTTTATACCTTACTGTAACTTGTTTGTAATTAGATGTTCTAAGACGAACTCTCCCTGTGTTGCACTGTTCAAAGAGGCGAGTAGAATACCAGTCCATCTCACATCGAGCACCTAAGGTTTGTGATTTCCAGCACTACTGAGCACCATTTGTTTTCATAGAAAATCCTGCAGATTTAGGCCTTACAGGCAGATGCCTGATTGCACTGAACGCCTCTGTATTTCAAACAGACAGCAAAGGAGCAGTATATAGGTTACTGTAACTTCTTCGTACTTTGATGTTCTCAGATGAACTCTCCCTGTGTTGCACTGTTCATAGAGGAGAGTACGCCACCAGACCATCTAACATCCAGCTCCTAAAGTTCATGATTTCCAGCACTACTGAGAACCATTTAACTTCATAGAAAATCCTAAGGATTTCAGCCTTTATGGCCAACTACCTGCATTTTTCGCTGAACGCCATTGATATCATGGTGTTTTCATAGAAAATCCTGCAGATATAGGCCTTACAAGCAGACTGCCTGAATTTTGTGCTGAACGCCTCTATATACAAACTGAATGCAAATGGAGCAGTTTATATCTTACTGTAACTTCTCTGTTCTTTGTTTAGATGTCATCTCCCTAGTTTGCACAGTTTGTGGAGTAGAACAGTCAGATGTCCATCTCACATCCAGCTCCTAAGATTCATGATTTCTAGCACGTCTGAGAAAGGCTTGTTTTCATTGAAAACCCTGCGGTATTCGGCCTTTCAAGCAAACAGCCTGTGTTTTGCACTAACAAATCTGAATAAAAAACTGACTACAAAGGAGCAGTTTATAGCTTTTTGTAACTAATCTGTACTTTGATGTTCAGAGATGAACTCTCCCTGTGTTACACTGTTCATAGAGGAGAGTAGAATACCAGTCCATCTCACCCAGCTCCTAAGGTTCATGATTTCCAAAACTAATGAGCACCATTTGTTTTCATAGAAAATCCTACGGATTTTGGCCTACCAGGGCAACAGACTGCGTTTTGCGCTGAAAGGCTTTGATACCAAACAGACGGCAAAGGAGCTGTTTATAACTTACTGTAACTTCTATGTACTTTAATGTTCTAAGATGAACTCTCCCTGTGTTGAACTGTTCATATAGGAGAGTAGAATATCAGTATATATCACATCCAGCTCCTAAGGTTCATGATTTCCAACACTACTGAGAACCCTTTGTTTTCATAGAAAATCCTGCAGATATAGGCCTTACAAGCAGACTGCCTGCGTTTTGTGCTGAAAGCCTCTATATTACAAACTGAATTCAATGGAGCAGTGTATATTGTACTGTAACTTCTCTGTTCCTTGATGTTTAGAGATGTCATCTGCCTAGGTTGCACAGTTTGTGGAGTAGAACAGTCAGGTGTCCATCTCACATCCGCTCCTAAGATTCATGATTCCTAGCATGTCTGAGAAAGGCTTGTTTTCAATGAGAACCCTGCGGATTTCGGCCTTTCATGACAACTGCCTGTGTTTTGCGCTGAACAAATCTGAATAAAAAACTGATTGCAAAGAAACAGTTTATAGCTTTTTGTAACTACTCTGTACTTTGATGTTCAGAGATGAATTCTCACTGTGTTTCACTGTTCATAGAGGAGAGTAGAATACCAGTCCTCACATCGAACGCCTAAGGTTTCTGATTTCCAGCACCAATGAGCACCATATGATTTCATAGATAATCCCACGGATTTTGGCCTTTCAGGGTAACTGCCTGCGTATTGCGCTGAACACCTTTAATATGAAACAGAAGGGAAAGGAGCAGTTTATAACATACTGTAACCTCTTTGCACTTTCATGTTCTGAGATGAAATCTCCCTGTGTTGCACTGTTCATAGAGGCGAGTAGAATAGCAGTCCATCTCACATCGAGGGCCTAAGGTTTGTGATTTCCAGCACTACGGAGTACCATTTGTTTTCAGAAAATCCTGCAGTTTTAGGCCTTAAAAGCAGATGCCTGCTTGCACAGAATGCCTCCAGTATTTCAAACAGACTGCAAAGGAACAGTATATACCTGACTGTAACTTCTTCGAACTTTGATCTCAGGTGAACTCCCCCAGTGTTGCACTGTTCAAAGAGGAGATTAGAACACCAGTCCATCGCACGTCTAGCTCCAAAGGTTCATGATTTCCAGCACGTCTGAGAAACGCCTGTCTACATTGAAAATCCTGGGAATTTCAGGCATTCTGGCATACTGCCCGCGGTTTGCGCTGAACGACTCTGTTTCAAACAGACGGCGAAGTAGCAGTATATAACTTACTGTAACTTCTTGGAACTTTGATCTTCTCAGGTGAACTCTCCCTGTGCTGCACTCTTCATAGAGGAGAGTAGAACACCAGTCCATCTTACATCCAGCTCCTAAAGTATATGATTTCCAGTACTACTGAGAACCCTTTGTTTACATAGGAAATCCTGCGGATTTCGGCCTTTCAGGGCAACTGCCTGTGTTTTCCGCTGAACCTACCTGAATAACAACCTGAATGCAAGGAGCATTTTATATCTGACTGTAACTTCTCTGTCCTTTCACGTTTAGAGATGAAATCTCCCTGTGATGCACACGTTATAGAACAATATTGAATACCCAGCGATCGCACATCCCAAAGAAGGTTCCATTATTTGTAGCAGTTATGAGAAAGGCTTGTTTTCATTGAAAATCCTGGGAATTTCAGCCTTTGTGGCATACGACCCGCTTTTTGCACTGATGCCTCTGTATTTCAGACAGACGGCAACGGATCAGTTTAATAAATTACTGTAACTTCTTCGAACTTTGATCTTCTCAG
The DNA here is from genome assembly GCA_004024945.1 of Uropsilus gracilis. Taxonomy (NCBI): domain Eukaryota; kingdom Metazoa; phylum Chordata; class Mammalia; order Eulipotyphla; family Talpidae; genus Uropsilus; species Uropsilus gracilis. The sequence continues at coordinate 853 of PVHY01028186.1, read as the reverse complement.
GTGAACTCTCCCTGTGTAATACTGTTCAAAGAGTAGAACAGAACACCAGTCCATCTCACGTCCAGCTCCTAAGGTTAATGATTTCCAGCACGTCAGAGAAACGCCTGTCTACATTGAAAATCCTGGGTATTTCAGCCTTTCTGGCATACGGCCCACGGTTTGCGCGGAACGACTGTGTTTCAAACAGACAGCGAAGTAGAAGTATATAACTTACTGTAACTTCTTGGAACTTTGATCTTCTCAGGTGAACTCTCCCTATGCTGCACTGTTCATAGAGGAGAGTAGAACACCAGTCCATCTTACATCCAGCTCCCAAAGTTTATGATTTCCAGCACTACTGAGAACCCTTTGTTTTCGTAGGAAATCCTGCGGATTTGGACCTTTCAGGGCAACCGCCTGTGTTTTGTGCTGAACCTGTCTTAATAACTGACTGCAAAGGAGCAGTTTATGTCTGACTGTAACTTCTCTGTCCTTTCAGGTTTAGAGATGAACTCTCCCTATGATGCACACCTTATAGAGCAATATTGAATACCCAGCGATCACACATCCCGACACAAGGTTTCAATATGTAGCAGTTATGAGAAACGCTTGTTTTCATTGAAAATCCTGGGAATTTCAGCCTTTCTGGCATACGGCCCGCGGTTTGCGCTGAAAGCCTCTAATTTCATACAGACGGCAACGGATCAGTTTAATAAATACTGTAACTTCTTGGAACTTTGATCTTCTCAGGTGAACTCTCCCTGTGTTGCACTCTTCAAGGAGGAGAGTAGAACACCAGTCCATCTAACGTCCAGCTCCTAAGGTTCATGATTTCCAGCACGTCGGAGAAACGCCTGTCTACATTGAAAATCCT
>PVHY01028185.1:0-15479 GCA_004024945.1 Uropsilus gracilis | reverse complement strand
AAGGCCGTGCACCCAGGTGGGCTGTCCCCCCCCCCCCACCCCCCCAGCCTTAGCAGCTTGGGCCTGCGGGGTCTCGCCCCTTTCGAGGTGCTCCTTCTGTGGTCCCACGGGAAGGTGGCCCTGGAAGCGCCGCAGAGGGGGCGGCTCTGTGTTCCCGGGGCTCCCTACACGGGGACGGGGCAGCCCCAGGCTCGGCGTCGGTGGCCCCGCAGGGGTGAGGTGCAGGCAGAGGGGTCCAGGCGAAGGGCGGCGGGCAGGGCTAAGGGGCACCCCAGTCTGCGGCTGGGAGAGCAGGGGAGGGGGTGGCGAGGCGGGAGAGGGCCCCCCAATGTGAGGGATCTGGAGGAGGGGGTGCCCAGAGCGCAGCGGGGGATGACGTGTGGGCTGGACACCGACTGGCAGACGCCTCTTCTGTCTTGTAAACAATTAGGGGTTCACAGGAAGCCGTAGAAACGTGTCATTAGCTCCGTGGTCTCACTCGGTGCTGCCATCTCAGTGAAGAGAGCTCAGGCCAGACGGTGGACCCCGCCCATGACGGCCTGGCAGAGGGCCCGGCTTGCGGAGCGGTGTGCGCGTGCACGTGTGGGGTGCACATGCACGTGTGCGCGCACGTGTGCGCATGTGTGCATGAGTGGACGTGCGACGCCTTGCGCCGTGCGAGTACCTGTGCGTACATGTGCGCATGCACCTGCGTACACGTGCGTGCACATACAGGTCTGTATGCATATGTGCACTGCATGTGCCTCTGTGTGCACTGTGTGGATATGCTGCGCCTGTGTGTGCATGCGCGCACTTCTGTGTGCACACGCGTGTGGATGCGCAGCTGCCTGCGTGCACGTATGTGCATGCAGGGGCCTTCTGCACCTGTATGTGCACTATGAACACGTGCATTCGTATGCACTGTCTGAATACGCTGCGTCTGTGTGTGCACGTGTGTGCACCTGTATATGCACTTGTGTACATGCATGCATGTGACTCTGCCTGCCCCCTAGCCGCGTCCAAGCCTGTGGACGTGGGTCTTCCCCTGAGGTCCCTAGGTCACCGGCCCTGAAATGCCTCCTCCGTAGTCCGCCAGAAGCTGCACCCCCAGAACCCTTGGTGCGTCTGGGATGCTCTGTGGGTCACGTGGCCGGATCAGGGTCTGGAAAAGGAGACTATTTCCATCCGAGGCCTGCAACACTCCACACCTGGGGCCGGGATCCGCTCGGGGGCCCTGAGGTCTCCGCCTGACCACCGAGCCCTGCCCCCAGCACAGACCAGGCCGGCCAGGGCAGGGCTCCCGAGTGGTGCCTGGTGAAGAGCTCCCCTTGGGTGCGTTTTTTTTCAGGTGGATGCTCCCAGCAGCCTCAGCAAGCCCGTTCCTGCTCAAGGAGGGAGGCTATTTTTTCCCAAGGCGGGGGGAGGTGCCCTATTTCCCGAGTGTCAATTTCATGCTCTATATATTTTTATTCTGTCATGTGCACGTTAACCCTTCCACCCACGAGCTCTGAATTTTGCGGATTCTGAAGGTTGTAGCCTGGAGCCGCCCCAAACGGGTCTGGGATCCGCGGAGCCTGGACGCCGCCGCAGCGCCACCTGCTGGTGAACATGAGCACTGCGGCCTGGGGACTGTCTTCTCAGGCGACAAAGGGCTTGTTCCTCTAGTCACCTTCCAGGGGTGTCAGTCCCTGAGCTGCCAATCACCCCACCTGGAGAAAATAGGTGGGGAGGAAAAGGAGGCTGCGTTTCAGTCCCTATTGCTCGTACTTAGGAACTCCGCTGGCTGATGAGGACCAGGAATGCTGGGGACCCCCTCAGGCCTGGGGGGGGGGGTGGAGGGAATGGGGTTGGGGAAGGGGACGGACAGACAGCGGGATTGCAATGGCACAAGCCCAACACGCAGGGCCAGGCGGCCTGGGTTGAGGGCTGGCTTTGTGGCACCTGAGCAAGCAGCTTTAATGTACGTAAACAGGAAACAAGGCTAATAATTAGTCCCTGGTGTGCTTTTAAAAATACGCACCTGATGTGTGTTGTAAAGCACATAATAGTTATTAAAGGCAGGAGAGCCTCCTGCTTTGGGGTGACAGCAGCTGGTTGGATAAAGGGGAGATCCCTGCCAAATAGGGTCAGGAAAGGCTTCACAAGTGGGGATGCACCCATCTGGGTTTTGAAGGGTGAGTAGGAGTTTTCCAACCAGACAGAGTGGAAAGGAATATGGGATGGGTGAACCGTATATGCCAAGTGTACCATAGTCAGAAGCTCGATGGTGCATTTGGGGAAGTGTAGATAGTCTGATCTGGGTATAAGGCGGGAGGGTGAAGCAGTGGGCACTGTAGCTAGCCAGGCGAGCTTGACTGGACTCTGGGGATGGCCGTAGGGAGCTACGGGGTAGAAACACTCTCAGGGGAGTCTAGGGCAGAATGGCCAAGACCGCTGCCAGCAGTGCCCGTGACCAGCTTCACGACCCTGTCCCACCAGGATTTGCAGGGAGACGAGACCAGGTGGGGGAAACTCCCTCCCTGGGCCCCATCTGTGGGCGGGGTCCCCATAGTTAGAGCTTCCTGGTGACAATTTCTCGCCACAAGGAAGAGAAACCTGCTCTCCCCTGGGAATGTGCTGGAAACAGCTTTTGTGAGCACCTGGAATGCAAAACAAAACGCGAAAACACAGTCACGTGGACGGAAAAGCTTCAGTCAGAGCCTGTGTCTCTTCCCCGAGCCATTCTAAGGACAGGTCATCAGCAGGGTCCCCGTCACTCTCCGCACCGCATGGGTTCCCTGCAAATCAGGACCTTCTCCTATTTGCTCCCGGTGTGAGGGTCACTCCCAGCTGGTCACTCCCGGCGGATACGAAGCCTCACTGCCCGGCCCAGCATCTCTCCTGGGGCCCTTCCTGGTGACCAGGTATGTCCCCTTCCAGCTGTGGCCCACCGCCAAGGTCTCCTGGGGCCCTTCCTGGTGACCAGGTATGTCCTCTTCCAGCTGTGGTCCACCGCCAAGGTCTCCTGGGGCCCTTCCTGGTGACCAGGTATGTCCTCTTCCAGCTGTGGTCCACCACCAAGGTGACACGCGCCAAGGTGACAATTGTGTAGACGACCCCACCCTGTGGGGGAATAGTCCAGAAGCCTGTGCTTAGTGACTTACCGTCTGTTGGACTGTCCTGCCATCCAGGCCACTTGGCGTGGGTCCCCTCTGTCTGTGTTGAGTCCCCCCACCCTCACTGCCAACGGTCGGGGAAGCAGCCTGTCTGGTGACATCAGTTGCAGCGTAGGCACCAGGCTCCCCCATCTGCGTGGGCCCTTGATTGGTGACACAGACACACCAGGCAGAGCAGGCCAGGGCCACGGGGCCAGGAAGCAGGCGAACCCCCCCAGCACCCCCCGGAATCTTCACCCCCTTTCTCTAGGCTTGCTTTCTCTGGCTCCGAGGTGACGCCGCCCTTTTATCCTCGCGTCCCAGGCCCAGGGGAGCCCCCTCATGCATGCGCACACCCCCTGGGCCAGGTGTGCACGTCACAGGGAGGGTGCTGCTCGTAGAGGCTGATGGTGGAGAAAGTCGGCCAACTCCCCCTCCAGTTACGGCCGCCGTTAGCTGCTAGGCCCCTGCCGTCTCACCAGGAGCCTGGGGCCTGGTCTCTGGGTCTGGGACATGGCCCCGCTTTCCGGAACAATAAGACACCCCAAGCTCGCATCCCATTTCTCTGCCCCTGAGTGGGGAGTGGAAGCTAAAGCAGGTATCTGGGCGAGCACATCGTGCTGGGTGGGGACATCATGCTGGGTGGGGGGGTCACGGCTCCAGGCCCCTGTGGGCGAGGCATGTACACGCGCAGGCGTGTGAGGAAGCAGACACACGTGTGCACGTGCATGCAGATGGGGCGGGGTCCACAGGCATGCTGGCCTGCCTCTGCATTCTGCACGTGGAGCGCGTCACACTGTCAGCTCCTCTCCTGCCGCGAGGTCACAGCCCCAGGAGCCGGGCCCTGGAGCTCTGGATGTCACAGGTGGGGTGTGAACGCTGAGCACCCCCAGCAGCTCGAAGGTGGCGGGGAGAACAGGGATGCGCTTGAAGGTGAGGTGGATGGCCTTGCTCCCAGGGGCAAGGAGGACACTGAGGCAGGAGGGAGCACCCAGCTAGCAGCAGTGGCTAGCCAGAGTCCCCGTGCGGGACCAGCCTCCTGGCCAGCTGTGGGGGCTGCGTGGGGCTGCTGGGGGAGGCTGGTGGAACCTGGGGTGCTCTGTCTCTTCTGACCTTCCTGTGGGTAGCCCCTGTCCATGTCAGTCACCCTGGGAGGCGTCGTTTCCCATTTCCCCCGGGGATGGTTCCCTGGCTCGATTCTTCTAGAACTCTCTTCCCGCAGGGGTCAGCTACCTCCCTGGATTCCCAGGAGCCCCCGCCCAGGATGAACATGGCCGCCACCCTCCAGTCCATAAGCCAGACCCACAGTCACCAGGGCTGGCGTTCCGTTCAGAGGCCCGGCCTCAGGTCAGGGAGGAAGCTGAGCCTGAGACTGAGCCCAGCTTCCCTGAAGGCCTCTGAAGTCCCAGCCCCCCCCCCCCCAGTTTCATCTTCCCTTTTTTGTTGTGGACTCTTGGCCCTTCCCCTGCCCAGGCAGATGCTTTTGGGGTTCGGCCTTCACCACTGAATCAGGCTTATTGTTTTCTCGAAGGTTCCAACCTTCCTGTACCCATCTCTGGACTTTAAATGGATATGTAGGTTCATCTGAGAACCCCGAGATCCTGGGGTCACCCTGATTTCTCCACCTTCCCGCTGATAGTCAATCAGGTTCTGCAAAGATACCAGCATGACCAGTAGGTGGCGCTGCTGGGTCAGAACCCGCGCCCGACAGGCTGAGTTCAGAGGCTGGGAACCTGGTTGAAGGTAAAAGAGAGGGTCCCCCCCCAGCGCTGGAGGAGGGGGGGGTCCACCTGAAAACCTCGGGTAACCACAAGCACACGTGTACACTCAAACCATGCGTGCCCATACCCACATAAATGCCAAACCACAATGTCCACACACCTCGGAACACACCACCACATGCATGTGTGTTCACTGGCACACACGTGTGTGAACACAGCACACCGGCAGGGGTAGAGGCATGCACACATGTCTACACGTGTGGCACGTGCACATGCGTCCGTGTTGACACATGGATGTGCCCGGACGCGTGCGTGGGCACGTGTGTGTATTCCAGCAGTGACACAGCTGGTATGTGGCCTGACCTCCGACCTCCTGCAGAGGTGGCGGCTTCTCCCAGGACCCTGCCGCCGAGTCTGCCCCCACCCTCGAGGGTCCCTGGGCACACATGGCTTCAAGCAGCTCGTGGCTTCCTCATGGGGCTTCGGACTCGGGGCCAGAGCCCACTGCGTCCTGCACGGAGTTAGGTTCAGCCTGACCCCCCCCTGAGCTGTGGGGGGGGAGCCCCCCCTTCCATGCATGGCCTCTGTGCCAGCTTCCCTGCCTCTCAGTCTCCATCTCTGGCAGGTGGGCTGGCTCTTGTGCCCACTGCTCCTGGGAGGCTGGTGGAGGCGTGGGGTGTGTGCAAGGCTGGTCAACAGCAGCTGGCATCGGCCTGGGTGTGGGGCTGGGCAGGGGCAGCGCAGCGGGGCCCAGCCAGAGGGCTGGGGGTTGCCCTGGGGTTCACTGCGGCCGCGGCTTCCGGCACACAGCCAGCAGTGTCCCTGCCTGCTGCCCAGGCCTCCCGGAGCCTCCCCCGGGGGTGTGCTGGCCAGCCCCGCGCCCCCGAGGTCAGACCCTGCGGCCGGAAGGACGCTGAGGTGGAGGGAGCTTCCATCTGCACCGTGATGGTGGATGTGCACCACAGAGCCAGCCTAGGCCTACATGTGCACACACGTGCACACACGTGCACACACACGTGCACACGCATGCATGCACACGCATGCACATGCGAGCGTACACACATGCCCCACCATCTCCCGGCACCTCGGTTCTCTGGTTTCCGAGCGCCATGCCCGCGCCGCACCAGGCCCTGGGCCCCCGCTGCCTGGGGAGCTGCATTCTGGCATCTCATGGGGGGGGGCTTCACATCCTCCTATGTGGAGGAAGCTCTGCCCTGGTGGCGCCCACAGGCCCTGTGCGCCTCGACCCACCCGCAGGCCAGGAGGGCAGGAGCCGCATGAGCAGAGAGGGCGGGCGGGTCGCGCAGAGGCTGGGCTGGGGTGCCTGTGCGGGGAGGGGTGTCTGTGTGGGCCGAGGTGTGTGTGCCGGGCCGGGGTGCCTTCCAGGCTGGGGTCCCGCGCAGGGCCGCTGTCCAGGGAAGCATGGCCGGGCCGTCTCGGTGCGGCTCCCGGGGCTGGGGACTCCGCAGGGCTCGTTGAACACCTCTCCGTGTGCACGCTTTCCCTCGCTGCACCCCCACGGCCGGCCAGGTGGCACAGTGACTTCCCCGTCTCCCGGTGGAGGAAGCAGAGGGAGCGTCCAGGCAGGGACTCGGGCAAGGACTCACCCAGTCACCGGAGGAGCAGGACTGAGGCTGGCCCGCCGGACACGCTGTGGGACAACCCACGGGCCTTTTCTGGAAAGCCCAGGAAGGAAGGACTTGCGGCCGGCGGGCCCCCAGGTCTCTGTCAGCTCAGGCTACCGAGCTACACTCTGCGGTCTGGAAGCTTCGACCATGAAGCCTTGGTGACAAGACCCTGGAGGCTGGAGTTGCAGACTGTTGTGACTCGCGGCTGCTCATAAGACACAAGGACTCTGAAGTTCAAGGCTGCAGGTTGGTGCACCCCAAACCAAGGTGGCAAGAGAGACCCCAGCGGTCTCTGTGACAACCTTTTATAGGCAACACCACCCCCGCCCCCATTGTGAGGCCAGCAGGCAGGTGGAGGCCATGTTCCCATAACGACAGGACACGTCCCCATGTTCCCATAATGGTGGGACACATTCCCATAACTTCCAATAATGCTGTCATCCATCATCTATCAGGGGGACAGTGCTGGTGTCCATCATCCATCAGGGGGACAGTGCTGGTGTCCATCATCCATCAGAAGGACAGTGCTGGCGTCCATCATCCATCAGGACAACAATGCTGGCGTCCATCATGCATCAGGAGGACAGTGCTGGCGTCCATCATCCATCAGGAGGACAATGCTGGTGTCCATCATCCATCAGGAGGACAATGCTGGTGTCCATCATCCATCAGGAGGACAGTGCTGGTGTCCATCATCCATCAGGAGGACAGTGCTGGTGTCCATCATCCATCAGGAGGACAGTGCTGGTGTCCATCATCCATCAGGAGGACAGTGCATCAGGAGGACAGTGCTGGCGTCCATCATCCATCAGGGGGACAATGCTGGTGTCCATCCTCCATCAGGGGACAATGCTGGTGTCCATCCTCCATCAGGGGGACAATGCTCGTGTCCATCCTCCATCAGGGGGACATTGCTGGTGTCCATCATCCATCAGGTAGACAAGACGGCTGTCAGGAACAGCTAGGAAGAAGGGGAGGCAGACACAGGCTGTGGGACCAGCCAGCCACGGCGGGTCCTGTCCACCGAGGGCAGGGAGAGGACGCTGGCCTCAACATGGAGGTTTGAAACAAAATGGAGTCACTTGGGTCAGTCTGTTCCCAACACAGACCAGGGCATCGGCAGGCTTGGCTTCCTCTCCCCCCACCTTAGCTGACATCCGTCGGGACCCCACATCCTCACGTGACTGTCCTCCTGTCACATGTCTGTGTCCATGCCTCTTCTTACGAGGACACCAGCATATGAGACTGTGGCCCACCCCAAGGGGCTGTCATTTTGCCTTCATCGCCTCTTTAAAGACCCCCTTTCCAAACATGGCCCTATTCGGACACCACATTCCAGGGTGAAGGCGTCAGCAGATGACACAGACCAGCTCATTGCTGTCCGCTGCAGCTGCTCAGCTGTGGAGGTGACACGGAAGGTGTCACCGTCCATGTGCAGGCGAGAGGGCCAGACCATGGCAGGACCAAAGGACGCATGTCTTTATCACTTTCACGCATCACAGTGTTATTATTCTTTTTTTTTTTCTTGAGACCAGGTCTCAAGCAATCCCCAGCCTCAGCCTCCCAGGTAGCTGGGATTACAGGCACCTGCCACCATGCCAGGCTGCTTTTTCGAGACCAGGTCTCACTATGTTGCCCGGGGTAGTCTCGAACCCACAAACCCAAGCGATCCCGGGTCTCTTGCCTCCCAGCGCTTGGACTACAGGTGCGCGCCACCACGCCCAGCAGTGTTATTATTCTCCTGATTATTTTTAATAGTTACAGAATCAAAATCCACTCTTACTTGTGAGCCACGCGAGCTTGGAGTGGAGATTGCAGAGGGTCCTGGCTGTGACCTGCAGAGCCCTGTTCTCCGGTGGGAAGGTTGGGTCGAAAACCACGACATTTTAGTGACCCTTGAATAGCTGAGTGGCCCCTCCCGGCTCAGACAAGTTGACGTTGTCAACTGGACTTCCTACGTGTTCTAGTTCCACCACCATCTCAGGCGAGATGGTGGAACTCAGATGAGTTCTTTTTTAATATTTGCTAAGTTCACAGTTAGAAAGTCAAGCGCTTTCCCTCCCGTTTTATTGGGGTAACACATGTGCAGAGTTTCAAAGTCAAAGAATTCTAACACTTCTCACAAAAATAGCTGTCCCGGTCCCCTCTTCCCCCCGAACGCCACACCTCGAGGTAAGAACGTTCAGCTTGAGTTGTCCTGGAATTTTCCTCCATATTTTATTTTATTATTTTTATTTATTTATTTTTGTGAGACCAGGTCTCGCTATTTTTGCCCGTGGAACCGCAGGCTCTCGTTGCCCGGGGTACCACAGACTCAAGCCATCCCCAGCCTCAGCTTCCCAGGTAGCTGGGATGACAGGCACGCGCCACCACGCCCAACTATTTTTTTTTTTGGAACTAGGTCTCGCTACGGGCCCCAGGCGGGACTCGAACCGCGATCCCTAGCCCCTGCCGCTTCATAGGCTGAAGCTTACAAGCACGAGCCACCGTGCCCGGCCTACCTCCATATTTTAAAATAAGCTGATTGGCACATTTTTTCTTGGCTTTCCTTTTCTCTTTTCGAAATTATTTATTGCCCTGTCACTAATGAAGATCAGAATTTAGCTTCCTCTCTCCTTCTCTCCCCCCTATGTTTGCAAAACATTTAGTTCTTCGATAAGCAGTGCTTGCGTTCTGACGGTCAGGTAAATATTCTCCTAGTTTAGTCATAGAGCTTTTCCCTGAAATCAATGACTTGTGTTTGCTTATTTACTCAGTTTTCTATAGATCTGACAATAATTCGCCTTCCCACCCTTACCTTTCAAGAAAACTCCCAAGCTCCCCTTATATTGATCATGGTCGCCACTCCCTTTTGCTTTAAAAATCTAGAATCTCATGTCCTAGCACTCTGAAAAAATACACAGGACTAGAAGGTAGATAAGAAGAAAACAATCTGGCCGGGCACGGTGGCTCATGCCCGTAAGCTTCAGCCTATGAAGTGGCCGGGGCTAGGGATCGCGGTTCGAGTCCTGCCTGGGGCCCGTAGCGAGACCTAGTTCCAAAACAATAGCCGGGCGTGGTGGCGCGCACCTGTAATCCCAGCTACCTGGGATGCTGAGGCTGGGGATGGCTTGAGTCTGTGGTACCCTGGGCAACGAGAGCCTGCGGTTCCACGGGCAAAAATAGCGAGACCTAGTCTCAAAAACAAACAAACAAACAAACAAACAAAAAAACAATCTAGAGAAATAAAAGCAGGGAAAATACAGGAGATAACTTATGAGAATTATGGGATGCAGGGACAGATAAACCATGTATACTTGGAGTCACAACAGGAACACCTTTATTTTTGTCATTAGAGATGGTTACTGGCAAGTCTCTTATCTGTGAAGGCAGCCCCCTAACCTCCTAGGAATGTCCCACTGAAGAGAGATGTCCCTGAAAGATAAAGGTGTTTACCCCACAGGTGTTTTTCCTGTTAGGTTATGTATCCCCCATCCTCCTACCCCATGTGCTACATACTAGGGGATCCAGTTATCTTTTTTCCTTATCGCTTTATTGTAATCATCCCTTTGCCAAGGAATATAAGGGGAGCCCATAATAATATATAAGGGGACAATAAGGGGAGCCCTAAGCCCATAATAAACGGCTCAGTTCACGAATCCCGATCTGTGATGTAAGTTCGCCTCTCAGATTGTCATCAGTTTCTTCCATCCATTCTTCTTTTCCCACCCGCGGCTCCCAGCAAGCAAACAGGGGCAGACACAGTACTTAAAGGGTTAAAACGGAGACTTCCCCAAAACTGACCAGAAGCCTGGGGCCACAGACACCATCGCATGGGACTTCCCACCTGGAGAGTAAACACAGAGATGTGTAGTTGGGAGCACAGACTGTGTCACCGCGGTCTGCCTGGTCCTGTCACAGCCACATCTGGAATGTCATAGCAAGCATGACCCCAGGTCCCAGCTATTTTTGGGGACTAGATCTGGCTGTGTTGCCCCGAGTGGGACTCAAACCGCGATCCCTAGCCCCGGCCTCTTCATAGGCTGAAGCTTACAGTCACGAACCACCGCACCCGGCTCATTTTATTTTAATTTAACCGGGGGTGACCGCTATTGCTCCTTTATAAGGTTACGTCACGGGGCTACTCACTCTGTAACCTCGGTATTGCTCTTTCACTGTCTCATCGACTGATGGACGAATGTATTTGTCACCGAGTGCTGTGTAACAGCCAACCCCAGTCCTACTGGCTTCGCGCGCGAGCGGTCACTTGCTGTGTCTCCTGACCTCAGTGGCCCAGGCCCACGAGGCTGGGACTCTAACCTGAGAAAGACCTGGGCTTCGTCTGAGTGAGCAGCTTTATTTCTGGGGACAAGGTAGGAATGTGACCCAGGTCCGCAGGATGGAAACGGAGAGCTGGAAGGGACCCAGACCCCCACCCCCACCCCCCGGCCAGTGCCCCCATCATGCCTGGATGCGGGGGGCATGCTGCCTGCTGCTTCTGTAACAAAAGCACCATGGCTGGGGCAGCTGGGAACGCCAGAAGTTTGTCTTCTCACCCTCTGGAGGCTTGAGAACAGGTGGGGGCGGGGGGGAGGGTCCTCCCGGACTCTGAGGTGGAATCTATCTCTTCCCCAGGAGGGAGCTTTCTCTCGGCCTCTGGGCCTCCCCGGGCCTCCTGGCTGCAGACACGTGACTCCAACCCCACCGTGAACCTGTGTCATCCAGGGGTGAGCTCTCAAGAGTCGGGTGCTGGCCGATGAGGGGGCTCTTAAGAGCTGGGTGCTGGCCGATGGGGGCTTCTTTCTAGCCGGGTGCTGGCCGATGGGGGGGCCTCTCAAGAGCAGGGTGCTGGTTGGCCTCTGTGGTTCTCTAGCTCGAGTTTCAAGACCTTTATACACTCACAGGTGCTTCCACTGGTCTTGCTCTCACCCGCCCCTGCACCCAGACAAGGGAAGAGCATCCCAGGGGGTTAGATTTCCCCAAGGGGCAGGTAACAAGGACGGCTCCATCCAAAGACACAGAGCAGCACCAGGGTCCGGGCAGTGCCCCATGTTCCGGATGCCAGTGGTGGTGGCGCTGCTGTTGGCACTGAGAGCCGGTCACCATGAGTTACTCGCTGCTGATGTGCGCGCCGAGCCACGGATATGCCGCAACTTACTCACCCACCACAGATACCTGGGCTCGCTCCAGGTACTTGAAGGAAATTAAGACTGAAACTGCGGTGAGAGCTTCCGTGCAAGCTGCTGGTGAGTTTGGTTCTCCTTGTTCCTTTCCAGAGATGCCTGGTACCCCCACGTTGCTGTGGGCTCCCCATCTTTAACTGCCAGCAGTGCTTGGGCATTTTCACCCCTGATAATATTAATAGCCTCACTTTTGGAACATTGCAGTGCTTGCCTCCTAATTTATTCACATCAGAAAACTGCAGAGTGCCGGGCACGGTGGCTCGTGCCTGTAAGCTTCAGCCTATGAAGCGGCCGGGGCTAGGGATCGCGGTTCGAGTCCCGCCTGGGGCCCGTAGCGAGACCTAGTTCCAAAAAATAGCTGGGCGTGGTGGCGCGCACCTGTCATCCCAGATACCTGGGAAGCTGAGGCTGGGGATGGCTTGAGTCTGTGGTACCCTGGGCAAGGAGAGCCTGTGGTTCCAAGGGCAAAAATAGTGAGACCTGGTCTCAAAAAAAGAAAACTGCAAAGTGGATACAGTTGCGTCCTTTTTACCTGAGAAGGCAGGGGTGCAGGTGTGCTCAGGGAGCTGGAGGTGGGAGCTCTGGCTCAGCCTTGGGTGGGGAGCCTCAGGATGGCAGAGCACTCAGGGATGTGCTGGGTAAGCTGCCTGGACAACCTCTGTCCACTTCTTCGAGATCTGTACATGAACCATTTCCTGTGCTGATAAAGATGTAATGAGGGTGACATTTTTTGCAGTGAAGAGGGTGACATAGCTCCCCATTCTGGTGTTTATACAGAAAAATATTAACTCAGACCCAGCTAGCTTGTCTAAAACAATGACAGGCTCCGTGGGGTGCTGAAAATAGGTGAGAGATCTGCCTTAAAGGAACACCTTTACCTATTCTCACCCATCTCTGCCACACTAGAGATGACTTCAGCAAGTCCCTTATCTGTGCCGGCAGCCCCCTGACCTCCTAGGATGGATCCACCAGAGAGACATGTCCCTGAATGATAAAGCTGTTTACCCAACAGGTGTCTTTCCTGCTAGGTAATGAGTCCCCATCCTCCTAGCCCACGTGCTACGTACCACGGGATCCTGGGTTTTCCCCTCCTTACCACTATATTGCAACCGTTCCTTTACCAAGGTACGTAGGGGACCCAAAACTCGTAATAAATGGCTCAGTACACGTTCACGAGTCCTGGTTTATGACTCTATCTTAGACAGTTTCGATCTCTTCTGTTTTCCTTCATTTCCCACCCGCGGCTCCCAGCAAGACTCCGTTTTTCGAGAGTTGGGAATTATCTTTCCTCCACGGCTAGAAGAAACGTGCGTTTGTTTTCTTCTTTTTGCTATTTTTTTTTTTTTTTGAGACCAGGTCTCGCTATTTTTGCCCATGGAACCGCAGGCTCTCGTTGCCCGGGGTACCACAGACTCAAGCCATCCCCAGCCTCAGCTTCCCAGGTAGCTGGGATCACAGGCGCGCGCCACCACGCCCAGCTATTTTCTTTTTGGAACTAGGTCTCACTATGGGCCCTGGGCGGGACTCGAACCGCGATCCCTAGCCCCGGCCGCTTCATAGGCTGAAGCTTACAAGCACGAGTCACCGTGCCCGACCCTTTTTGCTATTTTTGGCCATGCTCCCTGACCTGTTGGCATCAAAATCTGATGGTGGGGGGGGTTGGGGGGGTTACTCAACCGTATTCCTGTGGGGATTGTCTCTCCAGTCCATAAATCCAACTTGGAGACATGACTTCTGTGTGTCCTTGGGAGATAGAAGCCGGAAGAATCAAACTGTTTCCTAAGGTGGCATAGGATGCCAGCAGCTGAATGTAGCTTTCATCCTCTGGGGCTCACTACAGTGGGAGCCAGCTTGGTTCCCCCAGACCCGTGGAGAAGGCAGGTGCTTCCAGGGCAGAGCTTCTTTCTTCCACATTCCTTCCTTCCTGCTCCCTCCGAAGTTCAAAATTTAGCAATGTCCATGGTCCACTTCAGGGTAAGCGAGTGAGTCAGGTTCGCCCCTACGACCCTGGGACCAGCACTAGGGTATTGCATCTCCTCCATGATGGTGCGACCCCGTGGGTGTGCGCATGCGTGAGTGTGCCCTCTTGGGCCTGGGAGAGAAGGGAGAAGGGCACACCCACAGGCACTAGTGTGAGAGCGCACACGAGGGAGCGTGAAGATTCCTGGCCAGTCAGGGGCCTCACCTGCCCCCCGGCCGCCCCCAGCCCCGGCCCTGCCCTACTTGGTGTGTCTGTGTAACTGCTAGAACCCATAAGGCACCTAGGCAGGCTGGTGAACCTGATACCCACAGCTGGCGAGGAGGCTGGCTGCGCTACATTGATGAAGAAACTCCACCACCTCCGAAAGCCAGTCCTTCTCTCCCGCGGGCTCTGAGTCTGGGGGGCTTGGAGCAGGGAGCACAGGGAGGAAAGGACCCCAAGTTCCTTTTTTCTGGGGGGACTAGTTCTCGCTATGTTGCCTGGGGAACCACAGGCTCAAGTTACCCGGGGTACTGGGAACTCAAGCGATCCCCAGTCTCAGCCTCCCAGGTAGCTGGGATTACAGGCACCTGCCACAGTGCCCGGCTGCTTTTCCGAGACCAGGTGTCACTGTGTTGCCTGGGGTCATCTCAAACCCACGAACTCAAGTGACCCCTGGCCTCAGCCTCCCAGCACTTGGACTACAGGAGTGCACCACCACGCCCAGCTTTAGTACCCCAAGTTTCTGCTGAGGGGAATGGCGTGGCCGGCGCTGCAGAGGGAGAGGCGCAGGGAGTAGAGCCTCTGCGAGAGACCAGCTGGCCCGTGAGGCCTGATCAGGGGCTGGCAGGGGAGGAGGGGGGAACGGTGTTGGGAGGGAGGTCAGCACAAGTTGGGGGGCACCTCAGCGGTGGGGAGCAGAGGAAGAGGCAGAGTCAAGGGTGACTCCCTGCCAGAGTCAACAGTGGCGCGTTCTTGTAAGCAACAGCCTATAGAGCGCAGCTGGGACTGGGGATCGTGGTTTGAGACCCGCCTGGGGCAACATAATGAGACCTAGGTTCCAAAAAAACAGCTGGGTGTGGTGGCGCACGCCTGTCATCCCAGCTACCTGGGAGGCTGAGGCTGGGGATTGCCTGAGTCTGTGGTATCCCCGGCAACGTGTGCCTGCGGTTCCGTGGGCAAAAATAGCGAGACCTGGGAAGAAGGTGGGGGAGGCGAAGGGCACAAAAGAGCAGGATGGTTAACAGGTGTTAGCGAAGTGACAAAGCCCGGGGCACACAATAATGTAATATAAATACAAATACACACATATATGCAACATTTAAATTAAAAAGAAGCAGCCATCACAGAGATAGTTGGCATCCTCGGCGGACATCTCTTCCATCCTATTCCCCGTTCTCCATCCCCAGAATAAGTCAGTACCCTGGATTTGACGTTTGTCATTCCTGCGGTCTTTGAAACTTTTCAGTCTCACCTCAGTAAGTACCATATTATTTCGCATGGGTATAATCTTGGGATGATGCTATTGTCACAGGTATACCTACCTGCGACTTGTTTCCTTCCCACAAAATAATAAAATAAATAAATAAAAGTAAAACAGCGAGACCAGTCTTAAAAAAAAAATAAAAGAGTGGCTCCCAGGCTGGGGTGAAGGGGTGAAGGCGGGGAAGGGAAGGGCGGTGGGGAGCTCTGGCTGCCCCGTGACCCTGAGGTCAGGCGGACGCTCCGGCCTCCCATGGGGCCGTGTTGGGGTGCTCAGCGGCTCCGGCTCCGGGGCAGCTGGCTCAGGGGCAGCTGCATTTCCCAAGGGGAACAAACGGCGGGAAGGAGAGTGACCAAGGACGGACCCTCTGATACCGCCAGGGACAGAGAAGGGGCGTCCGGAGGCCACGGGG